>JAYECN010025476.1:0-29059 GCA_035222435.1 Microcambeva ribeirae | reverse complement strand
CCCTGCGTGTGCAGGGGGGTTGGACTAGATGATCTCTAGAGGTCCCTTCCAACCCTAAGCATTCTATGATTCTAAGGTTGAGTGGAAGTTTGTATTTCCTGTGCACTTTGTGATAAGAATCAAGAGAAGAATGCTGACATGCAAGTGTTTTTTTTGGGGAAAAAAAAAAGTTGCTAATGATTTGATTAAATATATCTGTACTGAAATGAAAAGAGTTAATCATAGATGTGAGTATAAAATGCTGACAGCCATTGATGAAGGTGGTAAGCAGTATGGAGAGAGGTTTTTATGGCAGAGAGTATGCAGTATGCAGAGAGGCCTGGTGCTCTGAAGCTGGACTGCAAATAAAGCAAGTGAAATATTCAACTCACTAGGCTTGACTACACTTGGGAGTGAATTTGTGATAAGGATCTGTGAAATTCTAGTTTCAGCAAAGCAAGCTGGTTATCAGAGTCCTGAAGGACTTCTAAAGTCTGTGGGAGAAATTAAGGGTAAGACCCTAGAAAGTAGGATGTCAGTAGAAAAGGTGTCTTTCAGGCTAAGCAATGAAGGAGTTGGGAGAAGAAAACTATTGGAGAGGTGAGGATATTCTGCTACATAACTACCAAGCAATTTTCTGTTGTTGAGTTATATGTATGAACACAGCTACATTTTCTTTCTTCCATATGTTCAATAAATCTTATTTTTCATTAGAATGCTTGTTTTTACATTGTGTTTTGTGGTGAAGATCTGGCAGGTGGTTCTTGGAAGGAAGCCAAGTACTCGATCTTCTATGGCAGACACTTAAGCAGAAAATGCTGCCTATGCTGGAGGTATTCAGAGCACCATCTAGAGAAACGTGGGTAGTAGGAGCCCAAGGCTTTTTTTTTTCCACTTTTATTTTTATTTTTTTTAATAAAAAACTAGGAAGCACTGGAGTGTTTTGACCAGTAAATGTCAACAGATATTCTGAATGCCCAGTGTTTGTGTATTGAGAGCACATGGCTTCTAGGTGTCACAATGCAGTTTTATGTTTTTGTATCCTGCAAAAAGCTCTCAATCTTTAAAGGCAGCTTTAGAAAATGAGAATGTAATTTTCAGTATCTACTGATCTTTAAGTGTTTTAATAGATGAAAGGTGTTGATGGAACAGGAATATATAGACAAGGAAATGCATTAGATATTCACATTTTGAAATGCAAAAATCAAAATAAAAACCTTAACCAATTTTGCCTCCTAATAGAATAAGCATCCCTGTATTCATTAGAGGTACCGTTTATGAAATGTCCATTTAAACTTCTTCAGAAAACAGTGTGGTCAGTCCTCATGTTTTTTGAAACGTTCCTGAGAAATCAACAGGTTTTCAGTCCTTTCTCTCTATTCTAGTAAGCCTGCGTCTGGCAGCAAATGCGTAACAATACAGTTGTTCCAAATTTTGGCATGTTTAATACCTCAGTGTTCTGCTTTTTGCTAAATTGTTTTGTCTTTAGGCCATATGCTACTCAGGCCATATGTTTTCCTTCTCTATGAAATCTTCTCTTCATGTACTCTCTGGCTACAAGTAAATTTTTTTTGAGTATTTGATTCTTTTCTCTAACATGACTTCTAAAGTATTATTAAAATAGCAATATGTATGATACTTATTCCCTTTTATATTAATGATGTGATAGTTCTCTCTGATGTAAATCTGTCCTTTTTTCTGTCTTGTGTACTTTGTTGCAGCCACTGGAGCTGCTCTGGCACTCCTTAGACGAGTGGCTAGTCCTGATAGCCACAGAACTCATGAAAAACAAAAGGGACTCAGCCAACATTACTTCCATTTTACTGAAGCAGAAAGGACCAGATCACCAGGATGCTGCTCCCACTCCTTCCTTTGCCACTGCAGGAACTGAGAGCAGCAAAGAGCTACCTGCTGACACTGGGGATTCAGAAGCACTTGATGCTGCTGGGAAGCAAGAGGCCTGTGCTGATTGCCAGGACGTTGTCTCCATGACAGCCAACAGGCTAAGTGCTGTCATTCAGGCCTTCTATATGTGCTGCTCCTGTCAGATGCCTCAGGGGTAAGGAAGATTCTGCTTATTACCTAAACTCCTGTATTTTTAAAAGCATATATGCTTTCTTGGAAGAATGTCGGTGCTGACTAGATGAAATTAATGGCTGTCTGGGGAATGCTTTTTAATGCTTTCACTAGTGCAATTATTTGAATGGTTTCCTTTCCTGCTCTAATGGCACCTCCAAACAACAGAGCAGATTTTCCGTAGTGCTGATGCCTGTGACCATAACTGCATGGAGACAGACTTCATATTGAATGTCTAATGGCTTTTTTAATCTTGTGGGATACTTGGAGGAAATGTCCTTTTGATGTTGAAATTTGGCCATTTCTGCTGTTGGTTCATAGTGTGAAATTGTTTCCAAATTTAACACAATTATCCAAAACCAGTTATAACTGAACTCAGAAGAAAAGTGGGAATTTGTTTGTAAAATGGACAGCTGGAGCAACACTCATTTGACTGTGCTTCAGAGGATTTTAATGAGAAGCCTTTCACCTCAAAGTAACACCCAGTTGGAATTTTGCCCCAGGTTGGCAAACATTACTTTGTGTGGAACTGACGCTACAACTTATATTTTGTTACCTTCTGTATCTGGTTTAAAAAGAATGAGTGTCCCTGTGTAAGTCAGCTCATCTGCCCAGAATTCTCATGGATAATATTTACCAAGTGAACTTACTTGGTATGTTGCAAGTAAAGCATGGAATTGCTGTGAACTATAAAGCTGCAGGTGCCCTTGCAGGGAAAGGATCTTTTGACCCTCTTGAGGTGAGGATTAGGCAAGTGGTGTGATGATCAAGTCCCCGCGGAATCTTGAAATTCAGGCAATGTCTGCCTTACTTTACTGCGGAACAACTCGCTTGGTTAGTCCAGCTCCTGGGAGGGTTTTTCTTTCTCTAAGCCTTGAGGAGGAAACAGCTTTCAAAGCAGCAAGTATTATTTGTCTGGGTTACTCCAGACAATCCGCTCCCTGCAGATGTTCTGGAGATCAGCACATTCAGCAAGCATCTCTGTACTTGGACTTTTAATTTCGCCCACCATGAATAAGAAGCTTCTGCTTAGCTATTGCACTGGAAATCTCCATCAAACCCTGCTAAGATAAACATCCAGACAAACAGCAAAATTTTTTATATAAGTGCATTTTTTTTCTTGTTTTATCTGTTAATTTTGAGATAAAATCCAAGTCCCTCCCTTCCTCTATCCATCTGACTTTCTGACAAGACTTGTCAAGGGGTCTGTCTCTCTGCACATTTCACACTTCCATTTGTATATGGAGAACCTCAGTGGATGTGGGATAGGTGTAATTGCGAGTTCTTGCTGAAGGAGCCAGGAGAGAAAAATCTGAGATGGATACTGTTAATTAAAATTTTCACAGGAACAGGAATAATTTGCACAACAATGTAACTCAATCCAGTTGGCATCTTCAGATAGCATTTAAAGTTGCATAACATTAAATGACATTTCTGGATATAAAACAATATAAAGTAACTCTGACTTTAGATTTAACTCTCTGTATATTTAATGAAGGAGAGTAAACAGAGCCCACGGCCTCCCATTGTTCCTAATCTTTATACAGCGAAGATTGCCTTTCTTGTTTAAGGGAAAAATGAGCTAGTTAAGAAATTACTGAATGTAAATAAAAGGCAGGCACGTGAACTCTGACACGTGAAAATGTTTGAAATATTAAGAGTGTTCTGTTTTAGCTGTCATAACTGCTTTTGTTCTGCAAATACTGATACTGAATCTAGGCCTTCTTTATTAATCTGCTGAAATGATGTCCCAAGGTTTCAGCAGCAAAGCTGGACCGTATGGAGTAAGTTTCTTCTCTTCTTAATGAATTGTGCAACTTGTATAGCACTTTATAAGAAAAGAGAGAGAAAGACCTTCTTCTATTTGTTTAATACTTTCAGGTCATCTTGGAAGAACTGTCTTAAGATTTCCATCTTTGCCTGAAAGATTTTTCTTTTTTTTTTTTAAACCCACCAGTTATTTTCATAGCGTTTTACCAAAAATAAAAAATTAAATGCAATTTAAATTCTTTTGAATTTCACTAAACAAAAGCATCTTACATTTTCCTTCAAACAGGATGACCTCACCTCGTTTTATAGAATTTGTCTGTAAACACGATGATGTCCTTAAGTGCTTTGTTAACCGGTAAGCTTCAAGGAATATGTATGTCAGTAATAATTCAAACTTTTTTTTTTTTTTCCCCCCGAGATGTATTTTTAGGGTATTGCCTTTACAGATGCGTCATGCACATTAATGGTCTTGTCAAATCAAGGGAGCGTATTTTAATGATTCAGAGATGAGGCTTAAGGGGACTGTTCTGCATATATAAGCAACCTTTTTGTGAGCTTCTTTGAACGAAAACTTGTTCACAGATCAACAGAATAATATTTGTGACAGATTTTTTTTTTTTTTTTTTTTTCATCTTTGCTGAAAACAGCATCTTCCAGTTTGAGACAGATTAAAATTTTCCGTCTTCACGTGTGTTATACTTAGTGAATTTTTAAAAGTCTAAACCATCTTTGTTTACTTGGCTGCCTCCAGAATGTCTCTGGAATTGCCAGGTGCTCATCCTCTTCTGTCTGGAGAGACATGTCTTCCATGTACAAATGAAGATGTAGTATATAAGTCATTGGAAACAGAAGTTAGGAAAACATTACAAAGCTAAAAGTATCCTTTGGTAAAGTTCCGAGTAATTAAATTGTCTCTTTACATAGGCTGGGTATATCATGAAGCATTATTTGATCTGTTACTGTTAGGTATCTAATATAAAATATTTTTCTTTCAGAAACCCCAAAATAATTTTTGATCATTTTCATTTTCTTCTTGAGTGTCCTGAACTAATGTCCAGATTTATGCACATCATAAAAGCACAGGTAAATGTTAAGAAATGCTTATTTAAAAATTCTGTAAATATAAAGAGGGCATTTAAAAAAAGCCCATTTAGGTAAGATAGAAGGGCTAAGTGTGGCCTCCACTGATTATGAATCTGAGATATTGAAAGACTTGGATCACCAGTTAAACAGACAAGGCAACAAGAATTCTGTGCATTTAAGTCTTTTCAATTCATGTATAAGTCCATTTTAGTTTATGAAAGACTTAAGACTTAACTTCAACTTTCAATTAGAAAGAATGTGACTTTCTATTATTAGAACTGTTTGTACACATACGGTAGATTCAACTCTTAAATTGTCCTTTTTCCCTAATTGACTTGTGTTCTGAAACAAACTGGAGTGCAGATACACCGTTATTGAAGTGATTTGGCCACAGTTGAATTAGTGGCAGCTCCTTCAATGCAATATGATACTCTCATGTTATCCCTAGGTCCATTTCCTACTGTCTTCCACTTTTTTTCTTTTCCTGAGTGTAATCCTGATGTATTGCACAACTTAAGATCACTTCCCAGTTTAACACAGAACTCAGGAGTGAAGAGTTGTTCTAGGCAAAGCCACTGCAGAAAAAAGTCCTTAGTCTATGTTGCTTTCAGTTTCCTGTAATGAAGTGAAAAATTAGCAAACAAGAAACTCATTATGAAAGTTTGTCACTTTGCCTAACACTATAGCATTACAGTGACTTATTTTTAATCTAGATATTCCTCTCCTCCTTCTTCCTCCACCTGCAGCAGTAAGAATTTTTGTGCTGTTTTGCCCCTGTATGACCAAGTTTAACCTTTTCTGTATGACTGATGGTCCAGTCTTCCTTCGTTCCATATTCAGCAAGCAGTTAAGGTCATGTCTAGTCTTTTCCTCTTCCCAAAACACTAGGTAGCCTTTTAAGTCAGCAGAGAGCAACTCTTGGCACATCTCAGAATGCATTGAGACATGTGCATAATCACTTTTCAGACATACCTGAAAAACAAGAAGAGAATTATCTAGTTGTGTGCATCTGTATAAATAAATAATACAAACTGGTTAAAGGTGTAACTAGGTTTCTGTAGACCAGATAGAATTGAATGTGAGCTAAAAAGCAGATGGCTAACATGCCGTAACTTAAAGTAGGACAAAGCAAGTGTTTTAAATACATATTTAGATGCTAATTTATAGTAAATCTCTTTCAGTTAACTATTTAGGGAGTGCCTGTTATAGTCAGATATGACTGGTTATGAAACTGCATAAAGGATAAGCAAATTCTGATTTTAAGTGGTAACATGGAGAATATCTTCAAAGAAAACTTGATCATTAGAAATCATTACTTTTTTGGACTTGTGAGCGAGCTAATTGGTTGCAAATATGTTCAGTTGTAAGCGACTTGAAACTTAATGTTAGGTTGACACTCCAAATTGTGCTTTATGTGTTTATAATAATGATAGTTGTGCTAAATTGTCTTCCTTTTCTCTTTGTGAAGTCTTTGTAAAATTTATGGCTTTTTGTCAATTCATTGCTTTGTACTAGAGTTCCTCCCTAGATTTTAATATTTAAAGTGTCTGGTTTATTACCAGCTTCAGAATTGATTAATATACTACAAATGTTTTACTCCTTGTTTTGTAGCCATTTAAAGATCGCTGTGAATGGTTTTATGAACATCTACATTCAGGACAGCCAGATTCAGACATGGTGCACAGGCCTGTTAACGAAAATGACATCCTTTTGGTTCATAGAGGTATTGTATTATGAAGAAAATAATACATTTTTGAAATGCGTACTCTAACTAAGGCCATGAATGACAATACTAATTTAATTGCTGCTTCATATTTAGATTCTATTTTTAGGAGTAGCTGTGAAGTTGTGTCCAAAGCAAATTGTGCAAAACTAAAGCAGGGGATTGCTGTCCGATTCCATGGAGAAGAAGGCATGGTGGGTAAAATCATGCTTTGTCACTTAATGCTGGTTATATGCAGGAATAATAATTCAATATTTCACAGATATGGTTCTTAATTAAATCCTAATGTTAAAAGAACACTTCACTAAGAAATGTGTGGATGACCAGTGGAAGTTCTGTATATTAATATGCTGTTTTATTCTTTCAATATGCAGGGACAAGGTGTGGTGCGTGAATGGTTTGATATTTTATCCAGTGAAATAGTTAATCCCGATTATGCCTTATTTACCCAGTCAGCTGATGGTATGTCTCCTCTTATTTTTATAATTTTTAAATGATGCTTTTATGAAGGTATTTTCATAGTCTAAGAAAAAAAGTCACTTAATTGATTCAGAATGCAAGATTGTTAGTTTTTTAATAGGAAGAATGACAAGTATTTTTTTAAGTAAATAAATGATCTATTCAACATACATTTTTATACAAATTAAGTATTTTTTAACTTGAAGTTCAGTTAATTTTGTCATCCATTTTGTTAGAGAATTGTTGGTTTTAGTGTGTCCATGCTGTTTCTAACCAGTAATTTCTATTACTTGACACTGTGTAGGAAGTGTAATTTTTCATGCTGAGGAGTAGCAACAAAATAGTTTTAAGCTGTATTAAGGGTAAGATGAAATCTGTTTAAACAATCCTCCCACCCTCAAAACAGACACCCAAAACCACTTGATGCATTCCTTCTGAGTAGAGCATATTAACTGAATACATGACAAAATAGTTTGTGCAGAACTTAGCTTTTGAAATTGTTAGTCTTATTGTAGTGTAAAATATATTTAATAATAATGATATAAAGAAATGTCTCATTCTCACCTTCCCCTGTTATTTTTTTTAAGATTGATTCTCAGCTTTGTTTGCATCTAGGTTTTGGGCATGTGTATTCAGAGGGCTTTACGGATGTAAACAAATATTTGTAACAAATATTTTATTCACATAAAACGTATGTTTTACTCTACTGGGAAAATGCAGACTTCTGTGAAGGATAAATATTCTGTTCAATGAAAATCATAAAAGTTATAATAATGGATATAGCTATAATAGAATGGTTATGTGATATAGCGGACTAGTCATGTTCACAGTTTTTCTGAGCCAAGTAGGTCCTGACTAATTTCACATTTCAGGTGTTAGTCTAGATTAAGGGTACTTTATTATTGATGGTAAAAATAATAGAAGCAGGACTTTCTAGAACTTGTGCTCATTTATGCATTCTGTAGGAGTTATTCTTCCTTCATCTAATAAAAGATATTGAACAAAAACTTTGCCAAAAGGTCAAGAATGTGTCAGAGATGAGTCAGAAATGTCATCACTGCAAGACTGAAGTTACTAAAAGAAGCTATAAAAGATATCAGGAACATGGAACCTGTTTATCTTTCATCTCCTGTAGTGTCAGAAAGTGATGCAACACATGGAAAAATATTGTACCCTTTTATATGCTGTTTTCTTTGTTTATATATACTATTTTCTGTGGTTTCAGATGTTTAGAGTACTTAAAAAATCTGAATGTCACTATATATGACATTCATATATGTATATATGTATATATATATATGTATAGTTAAATAGTGACATTCACTATATATATATATATATATATATATGAATTGAAGTGATGGTCATAATGTCCTGTTTTATAGGAACAACTTTCCAGCCAAACAGCAACTCTTCTGTAAATCCAGATCATTTGAACTACTTCAGGTTTGCTGGCCAGATCCTGGGGTTAGCTCTGAATCACAGGCAGTTGGTGAACATTTATTTCACAAGGTCGTTCTACAAACATATTCTTGGTATGATTTTATTAAAATTTTGTTTAGTTAATCTGAACAATGTAATCTATTAGTTACTGGAATGGTTTGGGCAGTAAATTTTTTTTTTTCTTTGTGTATGTTGAAATTGAATGAGAAGCTTTGAAAAGAAGCATCAGAGTTGCAGCACAATATGGCAGTAATTGCTGTTTCAGTTTAAGTAAAATACAGAAATACATGAGAAAAGGTATATAGGAATTTTATACTTCTAGGAACTTTTAAGAAAAAATAGCTAATCTTTCAGTTTATATGTCAAACTTGATTGTTTTGTTTTTTAAAGTACCTTTCTAAAATTTAGAGTCTTTAACCCTTAGTGTTGTTTGTTTGAATGAGAATGTCTGAAAGGCAGACTAGTATGGCCAGTTCTGTTCTGTTTTAGTGCTACTCCTTAATCATCTTTGGAAGCAGAAAGTCCTTCCTCTTCCCAAGAAGACCTTTCTTTAGGGCCTAGCAAGGCTCTCCAGGGATTCTCATTCTGTTTTTCTGTAACCATTCTGTCTATCTGCATTCTTTCAGTGATGTTTGCTGAGTCTGCATTAAATGAGCTCTTAAATTGAGATTTAATGTGTCCCCTTTCTGAAGCTATTCAGGCCTTATGCTGTCACTGGCATGTTGATGATACTGATAGACATAGTTGTCTTTGTCAATGTCGTACATGAGCCTGGGGATACATTTAAATTCTGTACCTTAAAACTACCCTCTGCTGTTGGACAGTGACTAGGATTTTTTTAGCTCTGTACTGGAAAAGAAACAGTGGAGGATAGACAGCTGAAACAGCATCACCTTGGCCATGTCACATAAGCTTCCTTAGTCATTGATCTTACCGTAGAAAAGGTATCAAAATACACATCTCGTGTTCTTATATTCTCAGTTGTTTAACCTATTCTTATATTCCCAATTTAAAGATGTCTGCTACTTTTGAAATCTTGTGCTGTCTGGAGTTCATTTCAGGTTACTGTGTTTGTTCTTTTTGTTCATATCCAGATGTCCAGAGAATAGTTTTGCTATGTGAAAATTTGGCATAATGTGCAAATAGACGATTGGCAACTGAAAGGAAAGATGGCCTCTCTTCTGACAGAATATATACATATATTTCACACATACATGAGATACATACATAGATACATATATTTCATATGGATATCCATATATATTTTCATGACTATTCCAAACTAAGCAGCCATGTGTAATCTCTATTAGCAAGATGTTCAGAGGGACTGGTAAGGTCTTATTATTTTGGTTAACAGGCATTTTGAAACTCTCAAGAGGGTGGTGCACATTCAGTTTCTTTAAGTTCAAAACCTTCATCATTTTTTGTTATCTGTTCTAATTTCTCCAGTCTTCAGAGCCAGGTAACACTTCTGCTTTCTAAAGAAGTTGTTCTTTCTGCCTCTGTTGCAATGATTTATTTAAGCTTTTCTGAGGTTTCTTCCCTCAGTTTTGTGTATCTCCTCTGTTCTTGCTTAAGGAATTTGAGTTTCACAGCAGTAGCTTCTCCTGAGGGCTTTCTGTGTTTGTTTTACTTTATTTTGTTTCAGGTTGAGCCATGGATTATGCTAACTATTGTTCATGCTGAATACAGATTAGCAGGTTACAGACAAAATAGAGATTCCCTTCAGCTGCTCGAGAGGCCTTAAGTAATGGAGTATAAAAACTCCATTTGAATTCTGAGGCTGTTCCCTTCCTTTGCTTTTTCACCTTCCTTGTTTTTTTCCTAGACTTTCCTGTTAATGTTGGCGCTGAATCCACTAATTATGTGGTAGAACTTCCTGTATCTGTCATATAGTGTGAACCTCTTTTCAAAGGAACTCTTCTCTTTGGTCAACATACCTGAAGTGGAAGTGCCATAATTTCGAAGCTGAAACTTTAATGAATAAATCTGGCCTATTTTTTGAAACTTGGTGGGTACATCACCTTTTTCTGTTGTGATGAATTGAGATGTTTCTGTAACAAAATCAGGCAGAGAAGATCATTACCCTTTTTTTTTTTTTTTTTTTTTTTAAAAAGTAATGACCCAGCTAGCACCTAACTAATATACCTTAAAACACATTAAGTGTATAGGTATCATTGATTTATTTTTGTCCCATTAAATCAAACATTATTCTGGAGTTTCTTTTGTTTGTTAAATCTGCACTCTTACTATGAATACAGAAATATAAGAGAAAATAATAAGATTATTTGTTCTTATTTATTTTTTTCTTCTTACTTATTTTTCTCAAGCTGCCTATTTGTCTGTCTTCTGTTTAAGCAGAGGAAGAGAGCGCTTCACTGGTGCTGTTATTCACTTGCTCTGTAGTTGTCCTAAGGAGCCATTTACTTTTTCCATTTGGAAAAGGAAGATTCTAACTCCAGGCCACAAAGACAGGGTCTCAGATTGCTACTTTTCAGTGTTTTTTTCAGGATTTGCTTACATCTAACAGCACTATTTGCACATTTCATGTTTGAAATGTGCATACACTTGCTACCAAGAGAAAGTGAAGGTTCTCTAGAAATTCCTGGATAGTTATTAAGTTTTAGGGAGAGATGACAGTGAAAATTCAATGATAAGTTTATCTTCCCATTTCTTCAAAAAATTACTTGTTTCTTTTATTAGGAAAAAAAAAGAAAAAGTGCCTTATGTTGTATACGAGAACTTACTTTACTGTTTCAGCCCAGGTCAGGTCCTCTAGTGAACTAATGCCTAACACTTTGTGTTATGACTTGCTGTGTTTCTTTTCCAGTTCATAACATGCTAAGAGCTCTACTAAGGGAAGCCTATTCTGACACTGCAAACACAGAAAAGATGCTGAAGCAATAACTAGTTTTTCTTTTCCTTCTCCCTTTCCAGATATTTATTAGAACTGTATATCCTTCACTCTCTTTAAATGATTTTCAAGTTCAGTTTGGTAACACACAATTTCTGTACAGCTGTCTTTCCCAGTGAGAGCAAACATGAGTTAAAAGATAATGACTGGAGAGTAGAAGAAATCTAAGTTTAAAAAAAAAAAATCTTGTTGTGTGCATGTATTATAAAGCCTCTTTAGAGGGAAGAGACATTGAATACAAAATAAGATATTTCTGTTTCTAAAAACTACGTAGAAACTTTTTTTTTTGAGATTTAACATTGAGTATTGAGTTTCACTGAAATCCATTATTGTCATAAAAATCTGCAACTTGTGATATAATGGTTAACTTGTTGGTTAACATTGTTTTAATGTGTTGGGGGTGCATACACAAAGTCTATGTTCTTCGATACTTGTAAAATATAGTATGCAGTAGAATTCTGCTTTAGATAATGGTGAATGAATTTTTTTTCTCTTTTCTACTGCTGCGTTATTCAGGTTCATCTCTAGAGGGCAATCTTCTACCATGTATTAAGTTAGAACCCTTTTTTGCTTTATCCAATGTGTTCTATTTTTTTTTTTTTTTTCCCTCAGGTATACCTGTAAATTATCAGGATGTAGCATCTATTTATCCAGAATATGCAAAGAACTTGCAGTGGATTTTAGATAATGATATCAGTGATTTGGGCTTAGAGCTGACCTTCTCTGTTGAGACTGATGTATTTGGAGCAATGGAAGAGGTACCACTAAAGCCAGGGGGTGCAAGTATACTTGTTACACAGGATAACAAAGTGAGTGATACAGATTTATTCAGAAGTTGATAGTATAAGAAAAGCAATTGGACTGACTTTATGAATAACTGATAGCATAAATTATAGGCCATTTTAAAGGAAACATACATAAAGTTCTCAACACTGTTACTCCTTTGTTTAGGATAACATTTTATAAAAGTGCTACTGTTATTTCAAATCTGTATAAAAGTTTTCAGGATGGAGGTCTCCTTTCTGTCAGAATAATTGGAAGGAAAATAAGGTCAAATTTAAACAAAGAGTTAATTTTGGAAGTTGTAAATATTCCTAAAGTTAAGTGTTGGAGAAGTTTGGGGAAGGTAGAGCTGTAGCAGTTGTCAAAAATAGAGTTGTACATAACTCTGCAAAGTGTGCTACATCCTAAGGCAATCTGGGGCACTACTGGATTGCTCTGCAGTAACACATGGAACCAGTTACTGAATAAATGGATACAATTTCTCACTTTTCATGTAACTGCGTGTTTTCATACAGTTACAGTCTAAAAACCAGATTCATGTAGTTTAACAGTGTATATTTTCTTTTTAGTAAATAAAACATAATCATTTAAAAAGAGTGGAGAGGCAGTGTTGGTAGCCAGCCAGCACTAGGATTTAACAGCGTAACACTTGATTTGCACTTAAACAGATGATTGTAACAGAATAGCCCCTCTCCCTCCTTCCCCTCCCTCTCGCCCACCTGCTTTCCTAGGGAACTAGATGTCCTGTGCTCCGGGATCTGCTATTTCAGTGTATTACCAAAGCAAATCTAAAGTATGCTGTTTCTATATATTAAACATATGGTAAATATGTTACTGCCATTAGCTACAGAAAAACTAAATCGAAATCTAAATGGCATTTCAATTATAAACTATATATATTGCGTTCAGTAATCTATAAACTCTGTAATGCCTGGGTCTAGGAAGAAAAATTGTGAAGAGCTCCTAATTGGGTAGAGATTTCTAAGATTCGGTGCTCCGCTTCATGCGTAATGTGCTATATGTACCCACAACTGAAAGACTAATTAGTTTTTAGAATGTAACGCTAAGGATTGTAAAAGTTTCTTCTGTCCAAACTCTTTACTTAAAATATGAAGTTCTAATTTAAATAATATAACTTAAACTGTTGTTTGAAAAGCTTTAGTAAAGCTGAAATTCAGAAGATTATTCAAGTAGTCTTTATTGAATTATGCATTTAGTAATGTGTTTGTGGATTATTGATACTTTTGAAATTACATATTTTTTTCTGTTATTCATATATGTACGTATAGATGGGCTGTGCATATGTTTCTGTGTGTGTACATACAAATAAGTGAAAAAATAGCTCCCTGATGGTCTGTTTAACTAGTGTCGGTGACCAGACGCAATATGAATAGAAAGAAAGATGGTTTTGCTATAAGTAAATGGAGCGGTTTGAAAGTGCTGGAGGAAGCTTTCTGAACCATGTACAAGTTATGTAGTGTGTTTGGAAGTAACTTTTTTTTTCAATTTAATTGAATGATAACAGTGGGGTATCCCAACATTTAAAAAAAAAAAAAATCCTTAAGTTGTCTGCAGCATTAATTGAAAAAGGAAGTAGAAATAAATAATGCAAATGAATTTTGAAGATCATCCAGAAATCTCAGATGGGCATCCTTGTAATTGAATCTCCATCTCTCCTAGCCAGATACCTGTGAGTAGCTGCAGGGGTGCCATTGGTAGACCTGTCCTTTTTTTGTTTTGTTTTTGGTATGGCTGACCATTTGCATCCTTATGTCTAGATCCTTAATTTTCTTTAGTTTTGCACTAATCTACATTCACTTCCTTTGAGTATATGCAGTATTTATTCTTTAATAAATTACCAGTAACTTGGCTGCTGTATTGGTAAATGACCACTTGGTGTCAGCACTTGTTCTAACAAAATTTTAGCTTGTTGGAGCAGAAGACACTGAATTCTTTATGCTAAATCCTCGTTCCCATTGAGATGCAGTGTCCTTCCAATAACTGGAGTACCTATTAGCCTCATTCTGCAGTATCTTCTCCTACAGAGTTATTGATGAAAGAATACAGATGGTAAAATATCCAGCTGGAAAGGCAGCAGATAATTTCTTTATTACCAGTGGGAGAGAGCAAAGACAGATTCTTATTTCTAGCAAGAATCCTTTAGGAATTTCTTGTTAACTTCTTAGTGTATAAAATAGAAATACTTGAAATGAACTATGTCTTTATAATTAACATTAACAACAAATGGTTGGTAGTTTGTCAGCTTACACAAAATTAGAAGTTTGTTCACATTGAAGATAATCATTGATAGCTTATGTAGTTCTGTTAATTTCTAACTTGAGTCGGATGAAAAAAGGTACCTGAACACATCCACAATGGGTGAATCAATGCTAGAGATGCTTTAGAGTTTATAGGGTTTATGCAGGACTAAAGTTTATGTAGTGTTTGTTGTTGTTAAGGGTGCTAAAAACAGCTAACTGTTACAGTAGCTTCTGTACTAATAACACTAGTTGATATTTTGAATGTTAAGGCTGTAAATCTATCATCAAAAATGTGTAGAAGATGGCACTGTCTCATGTTTACTGCTGATTTTAACAGCAGGCATTGTAAAATTGCTGTCTTGAAGCAAATTATTTTTCTAGATAGTTTTATTGGGAATTGCCTTTTATTATTTCATTATTAGAAATCATGGTTAGAAAGAAAATGGGCTACTTTTCAAATGAGTATCTTAAATAGTTCTGGAATAGATTTTGTCCTTAATTAGAAATCTCTTTTTTGAATAAAGAACCTGCGTTAGACTCGTGTATTTTCATCAGGGTAAATGAAATGTATTCGCATAGCTTAACACAAAACTCTGTTGATTTAGTACAGACACTTTGAAGTTGGTCTTATTCTTAAATCTCTTTTTAACTACCTTCTAGGCCTTTTTGTTTTCAACAAAATCAAAATTCTGGTAGATCCCTCTTCTTGCTTGCTGATCTAACCCTTTCTAGAGGGGACAGAGCTTCCAGACTGGTGATATTGTGGCTCTTCACATGTTTATAGTGTAAATGCTTTTCTTTCTCTCTCTCGGTCTTTTCTCTCCTATTTAAAAACTGGTGGTTTTCAAGACTTTCTTCAAAGAAAAGAAGAAGAAATTATTGCTATTAAGATATCAAAGTTTGTAGGAATAAATCATATAATCTCTTAAGATTCTCTAAGATGGGGGGAGACGAGCGTATGATGACTGTATTATGTTGAGGGCATTTTTGTGTCCATGTTTGTGTGCGTGCACGCATGTAGCAGTACTCTGCATATCTTAATCTCGTTTGCTTCATTGCAGGCTGAGTATGTCCAACTCGTCACTGAACTTAGAATGACAAGAGCCATTCAACCTCAGATAAATGCCTTTTTACAAGGCTTCCATATGTTCATTCCGCCTTCTTTGATACAGCTTTTTGATGAATATGAGCTGGTAAGCGAGATGCCTGTGCTGCTTGTAAAAGATGTTGTTCAGCACACTTCATCAGTAACGTAATGATGTAGAAGGCTCGGTACCCTGAAAGGAAACACATTATATCTTTCATTTTGGTTTTGCCTCTGATCAGTGAGGATATCAAAGCAAGTACTGCTGCTTATTCCAGACACTTAATATGACCATCTTCCTGGAATGTGGTAACTTCAGGTGCCTTACATTGTAATTTCCAATTGGGAAGTGAATGTTGTGGCCTTCAAACCTTCCTCTATTTTCTTTCAGGAAGACAGAAGCTACTTGAAAGACAAGAGATGCTTTCTATTGTCTTCACTTTTTCTGAGTCTCAGGATAAATTCCATAATAGTCTTTTGCAGTAGTTGGGTATTTTGTAGATAAAGTAACTGAAACTTTGTGTTAAGTTATGCTAACATTCAGAACTGTTTCAACTTTTAAACTTCTTTCTCGTATCGTATTTTTTATCTGTTAATGTGTTTGTGTGTATTTATATCTACCTAGTGATTTTGTGTGTGTGTGTGTGTTTAGACTGGACAATTCATGTAAAATGATCTAAATTCCACAATATTTTTATATTTAAAAACTGGTCTTAGATTTTGTAAAAATATGTGGTTCTGTACAGCTGAAAAAAAGCATCTTAGTCTTTATACACATTACTTCTTAAATAGTATAAGCAAGCACTTGAAATTAGAGGTTACTCATGGAGACTAATCAAGACTTTTTTTTTTTTTTTTTTTTTTCTCCCTTCTGAAGGAGCTTTTATTGTCTGGAATGCCAGAAATTGATGTGAATGATTGGTTAAAAAACACAGAATACACCAGTGGCTATGAGAGAGGAGATCAGGTTATTCAGGTAAAGTTGTTTTTTGGATAAAGGAGATTATTGCATGTTAAACTATGGGAAGTTATGAGGGTTATGTGGGTTATGTTATTTGTTTGTTTTTATGAAAGCTTGTGTCAGCTGAAGTCTGTGGACCTTTTTATACCCCATTTCTATATTAACGGACTTAGTGATGTATGAGTTTGATGTGAAAATGTTTATAATTTAAGTAACAAACACAAATACCCCATTTGTTGTTTCACCATTGTATTTCAAGTACTGTGAGTGTTTAATGGAAAATGCCAACTAACTTGTTTTTCATTTAGTGGTTCTGGGATGTTGTGGAAGAACTGACTCAGGAAGAAAGAGTATTGCTATTACAGTTTGTTACTGGCAGGTGAGAAACTATTCTGTAACAACAAATATATCATGTAGGTATCCTAAAATAAGTCAACAGACTGCATATTACTGTACAAGATCACCTACTTAGAAAGTGTTTTGCATATTTTGGTGTTTTGTACATTTACCAAAATGGACAAACTGTGTATTAATACTTGTGGTGCTAGTATTTACAGCAAAATGGCTGATCATACATTTATTATAGTTGACTACTTTGCAAGAACCCTTTGTGTAGGTAAGCTGTTTTCTCAGACAATTTTTATCACTAGTGAACTTAACTGCACTTAATATTCTTCCTGTTGCATATTCATGTGCCTCTTGGCTTCTCTAGTAATCAGTGCAAGGCTTTAATATATGACATAACTAGATACTGCCGTAGTCAGTGTAAACAAAACATTCTTCTTTGTAAAGCTCATTTGAGAATTTAACATTAGCGCAGCGTGTCAAGATAAATGAAGATGTATGCTTGTTGTGTTTGTTCTGTATAAAAATTCTGTCCTAAATTCCACATTTTCTTCATGGATAGCTGCTTGCATTTTCTCTATGGGTTGCTTTGTTTCCTGAGCAATAAATGCCACTATGAGTTGGGTGAAGCAACGAGTTGCCAAGTCGGTGTGTACACGCATGTTCCAGAGTGGATTAGTAGACATATGTTTGCCATCTCAATTGTGTAATCATATTGATTTTCACGATAGGTAGAGATCACACCATCTCAACTAGGTGTTGCCTTGGTGCTTTAGCATTAGGAGAGTGTTTGACCTTTATTTTGAACATAGATTTTTGTGGTTAAGATATAGATCATCAAACTCTGTCTTTCATAGCAAGGGATTTCTCAGTTGTCATTGTACCACCATTTTTAGAGCTGAATGCTTCATTTTCCTTAAGGAAGAATTTGTTTTAAGATTCTGCGTATTCTGGCTGGCAGTCTGCATTCAAAATCTGTGTTTATGTTTTTGTTCAGTCTGGTCTGAATATGCCTTTTGTGTGCGTGTTTGTGAAGTGGTTCTCTTCTTTCTTTTACATCAAAGAAATTAATTGAATTGAATAAAACAATTATATTTATGATGGTGTCTTTGCTGTTGCTTTGACATCTTTATTTCTTAAATGCAGCCTTTCTCCTTTCCCATTTCTTACTGTTTTGTCTCTTTGATGTAATTAAGTCTTGCTTTGGTACTTTCAGTACATGTACTGTTGTACTCATTACATTTTGAGACACTTTCATTTTAGAGTGCTTCTCAGGTCGAGTATAATGTTTGGGTAGCAGTCTGGGGGCCTAGCACAGTCCAGGAGGAAGGTGGTTGCTTGGCTCAGGGTGCTGGGTGTTTCTTGTGACAGTCTTTGCCTAAAGTCTATGCTGCATCTGTCTGCTTGGTGCAGGGGGGTGAGCGGTGCAAACTGGAAATCTACTCAGGATCCTACTCTCTATATATTCTAGGCTTACTGGACATGTAGTGTGTGTGTTCACCATGAGAGTTGTCAAGTTATCGTGATAAATTTTACTTGTATTCTGCTGGTTACAGAAGTTTTAAATTGTATTACGTTATCCTGTCTGGTTTAAACTGTTTAGCTTTAGGTGCAGTTTCTGTTAAGTGATAAACAAACAATGTGCTATTTTAGGGAAATTCTATTGGTTAAAAAAAAAAAAAAGAAAAAAAGATGGCTTTGAATATCTCTTAGACTGCTTTCTCATTTCATATAAATTTATGCAAAATCTGAAGTGTTAGATAGGAATGTTAGGATTTCAGATGTTAACCATTCTAATCGTGTTAAAATTCCCAGAGTTATGAAACTGTATTGTTGTTATTACTGAAGGCTATTTGTACCTGAAGTAGGAGAAGAGAGATGTTGTGATTTTACTTGTGTTTCTGTGGAAGGCTATATTTATTATGCTGGCAGTGTTTTGTCTGAAAACTCTAACTTGGAGGCATAAGTCTGCAGCCATCTGTTTCGTTAGAATATTCGAAGCCCTGATCATACTATAGGGTTTTGACCTACTGTATGAACAGTATTTTTCTAAGTTAGATTGTTTAAAACTCCTCACTCATCTAGCTACGTGCTAGCATTTTCACAGAGTTAGGACCTTTTTTCATTGCTAATTTTAATGTAAAATTCTCTTGGTTCATAGAACAAAACATCCCTGGCATGGAAGTAACACTGCATTAGAAATCCCAGCCAAAAACATGATATAAAATCTTTACAGCATCCTGCACTGTGGCTATGAGCACAGTTCCATTTTGTCCCTCAAGAGCTGTGTGCTGCAGATAATCAATACTTGGGTCCGCGGGGCCTCATGTGCCAGCGCTAGGGCTGTGTGGTGGATCTTGCGGGCGTTACGTAGGGGACAGTTGGGTGCTACAGCTGTCGATTAAAGGTGCATTTGGAAAGCCTTGTTGTGAGCTCGGCTCCAGCCCCTTAACACTCAGTGAGGAAGGGTGGGGAGCAGGTGCAGTCGCAACCCCCTTAAACTTTTGCTTTTTTATCAGCTAGCTTTACTGGGAATGGAAGTCTTGCTTCATTCTCCTTTTCTAGTTCTTTTTCCTCTTGCTTCTGCCTTTTAGAGTCACTTTGTTTTTCTTACTATGGGATCATTGGTTTTAATGCAGGTACCTGTAATCCAGAATTCTAACAGCTCTTTCCCCTCAGGAAGGCTGAGGGGCCGGCAGGGATCACCTCCCTCGCCCTGCTGGCAGCCATCTGCTTAAGGCCTTCTTTGTGTTGGAGCCTGTTGGTGACACAAGTTCAGCTTGCTTGTCATTATATCTTGATGTTTTCTGTGAAGGCTGTGCTAATAATGTGCTTTGCTTTAGAACACATAGAAATATAAATCGATGTTATAAAAATGTTTCTGATTTTTATTGTATCAGTTTCTGTTATATAAAATTATAGGGAGGGATTGTGAAGACTTTGGGTTCTTTGTCCATTTAACCTTCTGGTCATCCTTGAATAACATACTAACAACAATTGTTCACATTCTTTTAATGAATGTATTCTAGTTTGTGGAATATTTTACCATTGGTAGATTATTGTGAGAATGCACTCATGAAAGTGTTAGCACTTTAGGGCATTGCAGTTTTGCCATAGGTCATCACTCTGTGATGATGAGATTGATGTAATGATGTTACTGTTAAAAACATGGAACACTTGGTCTTAAATACTCAGTGAAAAGAGATTTCTAAACCACTTTGATCAGATATACCACAAATAGTAATAGGAAAAATAACTTGTTACGATGCAGGAGTTCTTAAACTGTAAATAGTCGTATGTGTTGGTCTAAACAGAAAATCTTCTCCTACAAAAACTGGTAGAAATGAGCATTCTTCACAAATATAATTCTCTCAAGTGGTGTTCATATGATTTGCTGTCTAATCTGCATAGACCAATGCATTGTTCAGTAAGATAATTGAAAGCATTTAGACAAAGAGAATTGTGATACTGATGACAAAGGGAGAACCTTTGTAAAAAATACTAGTAATTGATTACATGTAGTGGTAAGAGATGTGTACAGTGTAAAAACTATATGGCTTATAGCTGATTTTTTTAGTGGTCTAACTTATGCAAATATTCTTAGTTCCAGGGTACCTCATGGTGGCTTTGCCCATATAATGGGTGGCAGTGGATTGCAAAATTTTACAATTGCAGCGGTGCCGTATACTCCAAATCTTTTACCAACATCAAGTACATGGTATGATCATTAGTCTAAAGACATTAAAATAAATATTTTTATTTTTAATTTAATAGTAAAAAAATTTAGTTCTTTTGTATGCTTTTATTAAAAGGCCCAAAAAAATCAGTGTGATCGGTTTGGTGAATATTTACTAGTTGCCATAAAAGCAGTAGTTTTAACTTGGACATAGTTACCTTATGCTCACTCATTTGTTTTCTACTTCATTTTCTTTAACTAAAGGCAGTGTGATTGTTAAGGGAATCCTCAAGCTTAATTAATGTTTTGCATTTTATTAAAGTGAAATACACTGCAGGAAAATGAGTTTATTTGAAAACAAAATAGTATTGTAATGCAGGGCTGTTTTGTTTGTTTTTTCCATAAATCTGATGTCTTCAGGATTTGCTGATCTGCATGCAAATCTGAGTGAACAGTTTCATGTTAACTACCTCATACAATCAGAAAATTTTGTTAGATTTCTTACTGATTTTTTTTTTATTTCCTTTTCAGTATCAACATGCTCAAGTTACCTGAATACCCAAGTAAA
Organism: Microcambeva ribeirae; assembly: GCA_035222435.1. NCBI lineage: Eukaryota > Metazoa > Chordata > Actinopteri > Siluriformes > Trichomycteridae > Microcambeva > Microcambeva ribeirae. Next base: position 7,934 of record JAYECN010025476.1, on the reverse strand, counting down.
GAAATCCTTAAGGACAGGCTTCTTGTAGCATTGCACTGTGGAAGCTATGGTTACACAATGGCATGAGGACTTCTAGGAAAACGCATCTGGCTACTGATGTGCAGTTCAGAAGTGACAGAAGGAAATACAGAAACTGTCAGTACAAAAGGTGCTTAGGTGCTGCAGCCCTTTGACAGGGCTGGCTTTTAAAATTCCTCAAGGGTCATCAACTCTTTCTCTCCATTATGTGCTCGCCAAGTAACTTTGATACTGTCACATGACTTACATTTCTGAGTATGCTGTATTTTCTTCCTTTTTTTAAATGATCTATATGGAAATCAGTTTACATTCCTTTTCATATTACTTCATCAGAAGGTTTGTCAAAATCTTTCCAAAGTCTTATTTTCTGTTTCAGCTATGTGGATGAATGACATTTGTGTTTTATTTTGCATTCAAGGTATACTACTAATGGACGAACTTGTATTTGATGCCTTGTTGCATGTGAAAGTGCCGTTTATTTTTGCAGAGAACACTATAAAAACTTCAACTTGGGTATTGTACAGTAAGACAAATCTGATGTATTTTCCATTTCTTTACATAGTAACAGAAATAAATTTTTTTAACATTTTGGTATTTTTATGTATATAATATGTAAAGATTAGATTGTTGTCACTGGAAAAAAATAACAGATGAAGCATCTAATTTATATTAGAATTTATGCTATATTCTATTAAATATTTAAAGTATTTGTGACTTTATAGTCGGTTTGCAGTTTAAAAATTGTAAATATCAAGATCTATATCTGTTTGTTTGTTACTTGAATGCTTTTGAATGCTCTTTCCTTGACATAGTTATATGTTCAAAAGGTATAATTAAATTTTAATATTTTTACCAGAATACAAATGTGACAACTTTGTGAGTAGTGGATTTTAATCGTCTTACCAATAACTTATATTTGTTTGTACAAGCAGCAACTGAATGGGCATTGGAAAAGTTAAGTAAATGGGGCATAAGCAAGTGCACAAGGAAGGAACTTGGTCATATTGAGAGGTTAACTAACAGGACTGTAATTTTGAGAGTCTCATGTCAAAATTCATACAGAGTTAAAATATATTGCTAGGTAATATATAAAAACTACACAGTAGTAACTCACCTGCATACATTTTGATTCCATAAGGGATAATTAGCTGCATGTGTTGGGATAAATCATAGAACTATAATTTATGGAGCTGTGGTGAGCCCGTGTTTAGTATTTTTGTTTAGAATTTTTATTTTCTTTTTTCCTTTTTTTTTTTTTGAGTCCGCTCATCTGTGCTTGTGCTTTACATCGGAGAACACAAACGGGATTCTTTCCAGGTGAAACTAAACAGGAAAAAATGTGCTCCAAAAATGTGCCAACCGCTGACGTATGAGCATCTAATAATACCTATAGGACGCAACTGAAGTGGTGATTGGACCAGTTAGTCTAGGCTTAAAGTGAACCCTCGCTTAAGACTTTAAGTATTTTACTCTCTACTGAACCCCTTTGTCTTTCTATGCTAGCTGCTAATGCAGGTGTAGCTCAAGTTAGCCATCTGGTCTGTCTAAGCTGCTTGGCTGTGCTGTTTTCTCAAGTTCATTTATTTTTAATCTCAAGCTCGCATAAATTCTCTGGGGATGGGAGAGAGAAATCAGTGGAGCATCTGATTAAGTGTTGCCACGATGGTTTTCTGCTAGGCTTGGTAGCTTACTTTTCCTCCAGTTCTGTTGCTGTGCGTAAATGTTGGGTTTAATTCTCAGGCAGTGTTTGCAGACCTGTGTGTGACACATTAAGGGCCACAGCTTAAGGAGAGCACAGGCTCTTCCAGCAGGTCAGCCTAGAGAGCCCTGTTGCTCTGAGGCCTCCTCTAGGAAGCTGAGGGAGACCATTTAGCTGGTTTAGATGTGTGTGGGGGGCCATTTTTCTTTTCCAAAGAACTACAGTTGAGTGATGACAAATCTGAGCTATCTTTCATTATATGTTTAAAATGTCTACATCTTAACAGTGTTTTAGCAGGTCAAAAGCATGGGATAATGTCCACAGAAGTTAATTCTGTCTTTTAGAAAAGATCATCCTGAAGAAAGATAAAGTACTCTGGCATGCAGAGAGGTGTGTGGTATGGAAAATCCCTCAGTATCATCATATGGCTCTAGATGTCCAGGCACTAAGCTACAGTTTACCTACAGAAGGATGGGAAATGCATCTTTTTTTATTGTATTTCTTCCACACTGAGATACCATCCCTCTTCAGAGATTTAGTAACAGTAGTGCTAGTTTTTTGTATGAAAAAGGTGGCAGCCCTGAACTGTGGAAAAACTGCTGGTATTTATATTGGTAGGATCAATATATTATACTGCAGGTGGCATAAATACGAATTAGCAAGCAGAATATGGTCTCAGAACATATTCCTAACATGTTTGGCAACTGTTTTTGACATTTCACTGATTGCAATGGGTTTTAAGGTTCTATACAGTTTTCTGTCATAGATCTCCCTGTTTTAACCTCAAAGATGGTGTTTAAAGAGCTTGCCTCTTCCTCCCCTATGTCTTGTAAACCTGAGTTTACAAAATATTTCCTTGATAGCTCCAAATGAAATTCTTTTAAGACTCATGTAATTATTAATCACAATGAAAAAAATCTAGAAAATTGATATGGGGCTTTTGTTGCTGTGTTACTAGAAGTCCAGTATCCCCGTTATTGCTAAGTTTGAACGCTTTTTTTTTTTTTTTTTTTTTTTCTCTCTTTTAAAACGGCTAAACAGCACTGCCTCCTGCAGTTGAACATGTGATGTTGGCAGGTTTTAATTACTATGCTGAAAAGACTGTTTTCAGGACACCTGCGCCCTGTTAACAACAGGGTGTGCAAGCCTGTTGAGAAACTATAACTTAATACAGCTTATAGTTTGAAATGATGAATTGGTTTGTGTTTGCTCCCTCCCACTGTGCCAAAACAAGGCAGGGTGAGTGTTTTATCTCAGAAAGAAAAGAGCAGATGTCTTGTCAGATCATGAGCGCTCATTAACTTTTATTATCTTTGTAAAATGTTAGATAGCAAAGTCTAGTTTTTGATGCTTGAAAATGTGCATCTAATGGCTGCAAAACCATTAGAACCATCAACTCTGAAATGTAACCTAGTAACAACTACTGCATATTTCATATGAATAGCTAGAGGTGGTAAGATTGAAAATGGAAGAGGAGAAATAAGGCAGTTGCCCCTAATCTTGTAAAGTCTAACCTTGAGTCTTCTACATATACAGTTAAAAAATATTAGGATCTGCTTTGCCTATCATAGGAAAAACTCTCTATTGAAAGAAAAAAATTAAAATTGTATTTTTTTTTAGTTTAGTTGAACTGTTCTTGAAGTCTACCTGGCTGATTTGGCTCTGCAAGTACATCTCACTAATGCCTCATAAAATCCTTGCTGTTCCACTTATGGACCCCTGAACAGGAATGGGAGCTCCCTTCAATGGCATCCACCTTGGATGTGCTTGGTATAGAGAAGAGAAGGGGGAGAAGGTTGCTGAGGTTGCTTTCCTGAACTGTTTAAATATTTAAAAAAAAAAAAAAAAAAAAACACCTTAGCTCTGCATAATATACAAGCAAGTACTGCTCTTTGGATATTCCTCTGAGTGTTAACGTGTGGAGAATTTTCCAGTTCTACTTCTCTAGCATTACCCAGGGTCAGCTGTAGATTCCAGCATATCATTGTTCTTGCACATGTAGTGCCTTGTGCTTTTCACTCTGAGCAGAAGTAATCTTTGCAATTCTGCTGCCTGAACACAAGGTGTCCTTTGCTGTTCAGGTAGTTAAAATCTGGTGCTGGAGTGTCCTGCTTCCTTTCCTCGCAGTGCCCTGGCCTCTCCAAGGGTCTGTGGCTTGACAAGCAAATTCAGAAATTCCCTCAATAGTCAAGACATTCTTTTTTTTTTTTTTCTTTTCAAATTGGATGAATTTAATGAATACTTGCTGAATGCTCCCAACACATTTAACTATTTTTAGTAGTTTTAATTTTTTGTATGAAATATTATTGATATTATTTATATGTAATAGCTGAGTTCTTAATGCTTTGTTCAATAAAGACTCCTGGGTTTTTATCTAGAATAATATTGAATTCATTGGAATGCAACTGCTGCTGATCATGTATCAGGATGCGTCACTGACATTTCACATTTTCTTCTTTATAGCTTAAAAACAAATCTAGTTTCTTTGGGATAATTCTGAAAAAAAACAGAATTAAAAAAAGCCCACCATAATCAGAAGTCTAACTAACCAAAAGTGTCCCCATTACACTCTTAAAGGGTTTATAAATAATTGCATTTTATAGAATATATAGTATTATAAAATTTGAAGCAAATATTAAAATCCTAATGCGTACTGAGCAAATCATCTCACTTATCCCACTTTCTATTACAACTTTTGTGTATTAATATTTTCAAAAAGTCCAGTGGATTCAAAAAGGAAAAAAAACAACCTCTATAAAGAAAGAAACTGGTTAATGAATTAGTTAAATTAGCAGCTTACTCCCGTTGTGCCACCACTACATTTCTCAGCTGTCTAGAGAGACAAAGAGGGACAATCTTTGCCCTGAAGGGCTTAGTTAGACAGGAGTTTCCTGGGGGTATTTTTTCCCTCCTTCCCAATCTATCCTTTTGCTTCTATAGGTAGGCTTTGGGGGAGTGATTCCCTTCTGAGGAGAAGGGAAAAAAAGCAGGAATCTTTCCTGGCCTGGGAAAGGGAGAAGTAGGTGAGAAAAGGAGTTGAGTTCAAGCAGAGTGAAAGCTTAGTAGTGTCTTGCTTAAGGCAAGGCAGGTGCCTGCCTGCTTCTGACAAGCCAGAGTAGAAAGCAGGGTGCTTGCAGTGTTTGGTTTCTTTTTTTTCCCCTCTATGTTACCCTCTTTTAATAAAGGAAATACCCCCCTATTAAGTTGAAGTTGCTTCATGGTTGACAGCAACCTCAAGTCTCTTGGTTAGTCAGTGGTGAGGCGAGGAGGAAAAGGAGACACGATAGCTACCAGAAGTCTGACGTGGTGGCTGATACCTCATGTGGGAAGCAGCTGTTTGGGTTCTCCTTCTTCTTATAAATTCTTACAATGCAAAGTTGTTTCCTAATAGGTGCTTTTTCTCTACCAAATCTTTCTGGCATGCATACTTTAAGAAGCCAAGAAACTGCAAAATTAAATTGCACACATTGTTCGTTGATGACGACTCTTGGTGTCTTCTGTTCTGTGGTAATAAGTAATCAGTTGCCTTTGTTTTACTTTTCTGATTCCTGCAAAGGTCGTGCTTACTTCTACAGTAGTTTTCCTTGTACATTGAAAAAATGCTTGAAGAAAAGTGACTGATAAAATTGAAGCATGGTGAGAAGAAATGAATGACCTTGTCTTACCGCTTGACAGGTAGCACTGTGATCTGTGCTTGGGCACCCATAATATCCACCCCAAGCTTTGGGAACATGGCATGGAGTTTAAAGAGTAGAGAACAGGAAAGCTTCCCAAGACAGAAGACATTTTAAGTTTTGTAAGGCTAGTGCCTGCTTCTGTATAGTTTCCCTCTTAAGTCTTAATTCAATTTTACAAACCTAATTAATAATATTTATACTATTGTACCACTGTAGTAAAATAATATATACCATAGTTTTTAGGCTATAGAGAATCTGTATTATTCTACTAATGCTACTACCTTCGCTGTTTTTGCATAACTTAAATAAAGGAGGCTTTCAACTTAAGGCCTGGGGTTGGAGGTTTTTGCGTTTTTTGTGTTATCCTTACCTTTATTTTAAAATAGTGGAGAGGTTTTCAATTAAGCTGTTGAAATGATGGGCAGCTCAGGAGTTTGGGGTGCTGCAGACAGCCAAGCCTTGTGGGCTGCAGTGGTCCATCAGAAAACACTTCCTATGAAGCCAGTTTCTAGCATCCATATAGCTGCTATATATTCCTGCATTTTCTCTCATAAGAGAATAATTCCGATTTTTACACTTTTTTTTTTTTTTTTTCCTGGTCCATTTTCTTTGCATGTAGCATTTGAGAGTTGATAGGAGTACATCAAGTAGCATCATATCCCTGCATCCTAGGGATGGTCTGCATGCCTAGACTTCTTCCTGGGAAATTTTTAAAGAAACCTTGTGCCAGTACAGTTAGAGACTGACTAATGGGAAAAAAAAGGTGCATAATTTCAGCAGAAGTGCAAACACTGTTAAGGTATGCATAACTGAGGGTGTTGTTTGCAGCTCTATATACTTACAGCATTAAGTGCTTGTGACACTCTATGCCAAGAGTTCAACTATTGAGTTTCAAACAGAGCAAAGTGATTCATCGGGATTATTAGGATTCTCATGGGATAGCTTCACCAGACTGATTGCCTTTGACATATCAGTTTGCTTAGATTAAAAAGCAATTGCTACTGTCTAGTCAAATTTAAGGACTCTGGTGAAAGGAAATAGAACCCTAGTGCTGTCTAGTATATAAAAACACCTTTGTTATGGATTTGAATGGATTGGAAAGAAAAACGTATATTTGACAAGTGACACATGCACATGGGCAAAGATATCACAAGCATCTAATATGCAGCTTGTCTGTGCTACTAAGGTTATTCTGACAAATTTAAGTGCATACGCGTAAGCATTATGTTTAGACCAACTTTTCTAATTTCTTTTCTAATCACTTTTGTGGAAATAAAGAGGTTCAACTGTTGCATTTTTTTGGGTTTCCTGTGTATGTTAAGGCAATCTAGTTTCTAAGTGTATGTGGCAAGGGAAGAATTGTAGTGTAGATAATCTAAGTTTCCTTGCAGACTGGGCCTGATGAGCTTATCTAAAGGCAAGAACCAAGTTTACCCCTGATTTGCTGCACATATTATTGATCCTCCAGGTGGAAGACACGAGCAAAAAAGAAAATAAAATGGTGAAAGCATCTTTTGGAAAGAATATCTTCATGAAAAAGATAAGTAGTGTCCTGAGTGTTCATATGGAATAACAGGGATGTTTTTGACAACAGATAGATCATTCACTTGGTGGGTGGGAAAACTAACTGGGTGTCCTTGAAATGTGGTGCCTTTCTCCTTCCTGCCTGGTTTTAAGACAACAAGTCTATTTGTGGCCAGAGAATGGGGGAGCCTGGTAGGGCTTGAGAGGCCTAGAGGAGAGTTGGTGGAGATTTTCTTTGACATTTGGTGCTAGCCTAGGACAAGACTTGTTCACTTTAATTAATATATTTTCTGGTATTAATTAGCAGATTAATAGATTTTCTGGCAGTATTTGCTGAAGCAGGTTAAGCTTCTACTGAAAGGGCAGCTTTCCGGATTGTGTATAAGAAAGGGCTCCCTTTTGTAAAGAAAGATGCTCCCCATTAAGCATAAGAATGTGCCTAGCTGTGCTAAAATGTCTTCCTAGTTTAAGAAAACTGAATTTATAAAGTGTGGGCAGCATGTGTGGGAGATAATCACCATATCTGTGCTTCTGGTCCTTAGCCTGTTCACATGTCAAATGCACCTTCTTTACCTGGCCTAAGTAATTCTAGGAAATAGTCTGTGTGTGCATCTGCATGTACTTGCTTTTCAACACCCTGAATCACCTTCCTGGTCAGCAAATAGCTATTCTCCTAAGTTTACCTTGAGATCATTTCCTTAGAAAGGTTGACAATCTGCTTAGATGAAATTCATATAGATGTTGCTTGCTTTATTCAGTGTTCATATGGAAGTGATTTTATTTTATTGCAGTAAGAATCTGTGTCTCCTTGACTGTACTGTGGTCATTTAAGCACTCTGTCAGAAAGACTAGACAATCTTTCTTGCAGTTTCTTTCACTGTATTTGGTGATTATTTCCTGTGTCTCTATTGATAACATTACCAGAGAGGTGGACTGAAATAATCATAGAATCACAGAATGCTTAAGGTTGGAAGGGACCTCTAGAGATCATCTAGTCCAACCCCCCTGCACACGCA
>JAYECN010025375.1:0-29062 GCA_035222435.1 Microcambeva ribeirae | reverse complement strand
TCCCTCTTGCCTTTTTTGAAGACTGGCGTGACATTGGCTTTCTTCCAGTCCTCCAGCACCTCCCCTGTTCTCCAGGACCTTTCAAAGATGATGGAGAGCGGCTTAGCTATAACATCCACCAGCTCACACTGCACCCTCAGGTGCATCCCATCAGAGCCCATGGATTTGTGGATGTCAGGTTTCCCTAAGTGCTCCCTGACCCAATAAGATAAGGACCCAATAAGATAAGGATTCTCTCAGGGTGTCTTCTTTCCCTCAGTCTTCACTAAGATTTCCCAGGCATCTGTGTTTAGTGGAAGGGTTTGAGGAGGAGAACTATCAGCAGTGGATGAGAGCTGAGCCAAAACTTGATTTTTAAAAGTGCATTTGACCAGATGGCCCCATGTAAGGTTCTGAGAGGACTGGCTCAAGCAAGAGACTCTTTTGCATCTTTGAGAGACCATGAAGCTCAGGAGAGACAACTGAATAAAGGCAAATGCTGTACCCAAGTCAAAAAAAAGGACCAGAAGGCTCTCAAAATAATCTTCTGTCCAAATGAGGATGTAAACAGTCCATATGGGTAGACAGCTATGTGTAAAAAACATGTTGGACGATTCGTCTCAGGGGCAGTGCTTAATGGGTCCTGCTCTACCTGGAACACAGTAGCAAGAGAGTACTGTAGAGACCTGTCCTTTTTAATAACTTTATCAATGACCTGAAGGAGGTAGTAACTGCATGCTTATCAAGTTTGTAGATGACATGGATTTGAGGGGACTGGTAGACACGCTAGAGGCCAGGGTTGCCATCCATAAGGACATAGACAAACTGATGGAATGGGCAGACAGAAATCTTATGAAATCCAAGACAGGCAACTGCAAAATCCTGACCCTGGACCTGACCCAAGAAGACTTGTTTCCAATGATGCAGGCTGGAACTGACGGTTTGGGCTCTTTGGAAAAGGCAGACAGCAAGCTGGACATTAGCTCATAATGTGTTCTAGCAGCAGAGAAGTCCAACAGTTTTCTAGGCAAAGGGACCAAATCTGGTAGTTCAAAGGAAGTGATTATCTGCCTTTGCTCAGCACTAGGCCACATTTAGAACTTCCGTCTAGTTTTGGATCTCATATGTGCAAGAAATACAGTAAACTGGAATGAGTTCAGCAGTTCCACCACAAGGTTGTGGTTGAGGACCGTGTGACCATCGAGAGGAGTCTAAGGGAATGAGCTCAGTTCAGGTTGGAGAAGGGATCACTTTAGAGGGGAACTTAACAGCATCCTGCCAGCACCTATAAAGGTATTATCAAAAGGCAGAGTGAGGCTCTTCATAGAGCTATGCTGGAGAGATGAGAAAAAACAAGTTTAAGTTGAAACAAGAGAGATTCAGGCTGCATATGTGGCACAACCTTTTCACAACCTTTCCTGTGAGGAATTGTCAAGTAGTGGAGGAGATTGCCCATGGAGGTTGTACTCTGTCTTCGAAGGTTTTCAGGACGAAACTGAATAAAGCCCTGAGCAACCTGGCCTGATCTCATAGTTAACCCTACTTTGAGCATGAGGTTGGACTAGAGATCTCCTGAGGTCCATTTCCGATATGAATTACCTTATACTTACTTCCTCTCCCATTACTTGTCTTGTTTTGACTATTCATAACTATATTTATGGGCATATACATACATACATACATACATATATACATGAAAAATGAAAAGTGCTTTTCTGGATTTTTTTGAGCAGTCCTTAGTAGGGCAGGTTCCAGTTCTCAACCAATGAACAGTTATGAAATAATTTTCTCCAGTTCATATACAGAACCATGCAACTACCCTGTATGGACCATATGGGAGGTGTATTGTGGGGCTACCCTAAAAAGGATAAGAACTGCCTGTCACTAATTTTTCCCTTCACTTAAACTTCTAAAAAGGGTTCTGGAAGGTGCTTGCAGGGTTTTGGTATTCCAGACTTTTAAAAGATGAAGAAAACTTTTCAGTGGTCTAGCTGGCTATCTATGACAAAAGGTCCTCTGAACTAACTCAGGGTTAGAGTATACCTGTCTCTGTGACACTATGTTCAGGTCTCAAACCTTGCTTCTTCTTTCTGTATTTAAGCATGCTAAACTTGCCTTCACTCCATGGGTCTTATTTTTGAGGACATTCAAAATCTAGTTTTACCATAAGGTGAACAAATGTCTGCTTCTCTCTTGTGGGTACAGAAAACCAGACAGTGACAGTGATATCAGGTAAGGTGTTTCCAATGCAAATATCTACTTCGGTCAAACTGATACCTTTAGACAAATTGAGGCACTAAGGGAGGGAGTACAGTAACAGATATGCCATGCCAACAGTGGCAGTAAAATATCTTACGGGAGAAAGACAAAATCTAATGCTGTTTTACAGATTACCTGCTTAGAGAACTGTTCACAATACTCAGCACTTTTACAATGATTTTTTTAGCCTAGTTGTTCAGCCATCAGATCTTATTAGATCTTTTTTATTACTGGACAAGAGAGGCAATTACTGAAGTTTTCTTCCCGAAATAGGCACTAACAGGCTGTAATCAAGTCATCACTCAATGTTTTCTTTGATTAAACTAAACAAAATGAGTTCCTGAATCTCTCTGTAAAGTGTGTTTTTAATCTTTTAAACATTTCAGTGGCTCTTCTCTGAGCCATCTCCAATTTAGCAACCTGGAGCCAGAACACTATGTATGGTCTTTATTTTTTTTATTATTCTTTTTTTCTTTGCATGACAAAACCCACTGACATTCATCTCTTGGATTTGTTCCCACCAAATGCTGATATCAATCTCTGTGTTTGTAGTGTGCTCTTCTTACACCCTGGTGGAAGTGTGTTAACATGAGCTCAGTCCTTGGCTGCTTGCCTGGGCTGACATGAACTTTCCCCTGCAATCACCACATCAGGATTTCCACTTGCAGTGTCAGGGTCAGGTGCAGCCATAACCAAATGGAGGAAGATGAAGAGGAGGTCACTACATCTACCTGTAACACCAGCGCCTCATAAAGGAGTCTGTATGTCACACCAACGAAATGGAGAGGAAAATTCCACCTTCTAGAAAGAGAAACCTGCCTAATTTAGTGCTACATTAATGCAGTGAAAGAAGGTATGTATGTCATTTAATGTTGGAAAAGATTATTAGACCACCCAGACTGCCTTCCTTCCTGTCAGAGTCTGTTACTCATGCATTTACCCTTGTAATTATCCCAGTTTTTTGTAAGTGGCAAAACACATTTTCCAGAAAAGCACGTGGACCCAGATCTAAATGGCATCTAAGTTACTGTGCACAGTTACTGTGGATTCCTTATGTAAACAATGAAAAGACTGGACTTACTCCTGAGAGTGATTCAGTGGCCCTAAGATCTGAGTCACTCGCAGATGGACCTAGCTCCCAGTTTGGCAATATTCCTACATTTGATACATCCCTACAGAGAGGCAAATTCAGTCTGGACCCTCATCTTTGTTTGGAGACATCAGGAATTCTTCCCTTGGGTTCCTCACCCAACAATCATTCATCCTGTCTTTCTGTTTCCTTTTTAAATTAGTCTATCTTTGGCTTTGAGCCAAGGGATTCTGTTGCATCTTTCTCTACTAGATGAAAGGCTTCTTTATACCCAGTATTTTATTCTCTTGAAAGGAGCAGGTTTACCAGAGACTAGTAAGGAGCAGATTTAAGGAAGCTAAAGTCTTCTTTTAATAAGTGCTGGGCTGTTGTACACATTCTGAGCCAGGCAGTCTGAAGTCTGAAGTCATTAGGTACTACAATAGTGTACCATTTCCATGCACTAAAAACTTCTCAGCCTTATTTTGGGAGGTGGGGAGCATCTAGCCTGTGACCAGTGTTTTTGCTGAAAGTAAGAATATGTAGTCAAGACTACCATTTTTCTGCATAACTTTTTCTGCAGTTATGAACACTTTCATGCTGCAAGGCTAAATGCTCAAACGCAGCATACTATTCTTTATCTCTACTCTCTGTCCCTCATTTTATGTTATATTACCCCTACCTGAAGGTAATCTTGGGGAAGCTTTAATGGATTCCTAAAATATTTATTTCATTGAGAAACAAGAAGGTGAACATTAAAGCAACTTTCAGTGAACAGCACAACTCTAGTAGAGGCAGGCAAAACCAAGCTGAGTAAGGGTGCCTCTGAGATACGCCCTGACCATCACTTTAATTCGACCCTAAAAGATTTGCAAAGAGGCTCACAGAAAATATAGTGGAACAAAGAATCAAACCACTGCTTCCTAAATTCCACAGCAGTTCCTTAACTTTAGATCTATTCTGACTGAGTGTGGCATTAACAAGCTGTTGAGGTTACAGTTGAATTTAGCCTGATTCTTGAGTGCCACCTTACGACTCTTGAAACACCTGGTACCCTGTCTGTAAGCCCCCCACAAGCAGTGCAAATCACGGTGGTGTCACAGGCTCTGGCCTCCAGCAGCCTGGGGAATGGGCCACTGGAGAAGTCTGAGTGACCATTTTGTTCATTTCCCTTACGAGCGGCTGCCTGAGTGCACAATCATCAACACTGGTCTGGCACTTGCCAGCTGCTGCTTTGAACATCCCCTGAATGAAAGAGTCATCTGTGCATGATCAAGTCAGCTGAGTCAGTGATCCTTAATCTACCCTCCCATTGAAACGTAACTCCCATGCACATCCTTGCTGAGAGGAGAGCCCACTGCGAACAGGTGCCTGGCGGCTCAGCCAGAAAAACTCCGACTGCAATGAGCACAGAGAGGTATTTGTGAATCCAGATATTTGGAATGAATTAGAATAAATAGAAGTTTTCACAGGGCTGAGGGTGTGTGTGAGTATGTAGCATATGTCAGTACTCTGTAGACTAGGAAAATGTCTGCAATTAGAAAGGAAAATGGAGAAACAACGTCCCAAAGGATGTCACAGTGGCCGCATTCTGGTCCATTTGACCACAGCCTGCCTCAGCACCACATCCTGTAGGATACAATGAGAACTAAAAGCTCATAACGGCAATGGAATAGCAGAGCGTGCTAATAAGACACTGACGCATTGGCCATTTTTTCTGCAATGCATCCTCTGTGCCTGCAAGAGTCTGTGTAATGTCTATCTGTAGCAGAGAAGGAGGTCTACAGGTATTACATATGTTATAAGATATGCATAGATATCTATGCCTATTATATGAAAGCATATTAGTGTGAACAATATGTATCACTTTTAACAGGATATTTTTTCTGGCACTGGATGGAGCTATTAAAAATAACTTTTTTTAGAGAGTACTGATAGAGTATTGATCTGTCTGCCACATTCTGTTCAGCTGCAAGCAGCTGGACAGCCTTAATGAAATGAACATAACCATCTCAAACTGCAGAGGAAGACTTGTAAAGTGGACTCGAAGTAGAGGCAGACTTGCAAAGATATGCTTTTAAAGTGCACTTTCAAAATGGTAACACCCCTTCACTATTCCGGGGAAGTACCTCTATAGCTGTAAATGCTTCAGGTAGAAAGGAATGATCACTGGAGGACTGGAGGATTTTGTGGATGAGCGGACAACTTGCAGGCAGTTTAAGTTGCAGCTATCAAGGGAATGATAAATTCAGAAGAAGAACAATTTTTATTCAGGCTGATTAATTTCCTTTTTTTTTAGTGACTATTCAATTGTTAGTACCTACTACATAGCTAAAAAAAAAAAAATCTCTTTAGAATTCAATGTTCCTGTCCTGTATGGGCAGAAAGCTCCCAGTTTGCAAGCCCAATTCTTTCATCAACGAAAATCTCCAATAAATACAAAGAAAGGGTTTTACCATTCCTTCTGCTCCTTCAGCAATTAATAGTAATAATAATAATAAAGATATTTTCATTTTTACATTTATTTTTCATCTCTCCCATTGCAGAGTTATACAGAATCTCCCAGTCCCAGAAGGGACTTTTATCCTACAAGACTTTTTAAGATACAAGGACTATTTAAGAGACATTAGGTGTATGGATTCTGACATCAGTCCCATGAGAAATGTTTAGATTAGAAATTCAAAGCCTGATCCATAGATGGCTTATCTTCTCTTATATAAATATTGTATCTCATCATAACTTCTACTGTGACACTCTAATTTTCTCATGCAACTTTTCCCTTCTGCTGTTTTCCCCCTGCTTCTTTGGACATCTGGGAAACATGTGCATCTGATTTAAGGTAACCTGTTTTACTTAGAGCTTAAATGGAGGACGCATGTGCATACCATCACTGTATGCATTTTTCTCTAGGAATGAGACCCTTTGGTGGAGGGTTGGTAACAAACACCATCAGGCAGTGATTTCTAGAGGATAATGACTGCCTATTCCTTAAAAATCCTGAGGATGCACGTTGATTCTTAAGAACACTCTCTGAATTTTTCTTCTGGGGGATTTTCAGCCAGGCTGTTTATTAAAGAAAAAGTAGCAAACAATAAAATATGCAATGTTTTCTTACTGGTGACTATGAGCAGAACTCAGCCTATTTCCACAGATGTGAGACATTTCAGGTTGCCCCTGGAGCAACTGAGCTCCAGCTGAGCTGAGTTTTGTGCTGTTCAGCAGAGAAGAGAAAAGATGCCATGGTGGTTTTAATCCATTCTTGTGTTCCTTATTCCTGGGCCCTGCTGGGGTTGTTACACTTGTGCTAGCTTTTCTACAAACAGTCCAATCAAATAACACTGCTGCACAGAACCAAAATGCACTTATTAACCCCATTCTACTCCCTTACTGACATTTTCAGAGATGTACTAAGGAAGGCAGTTGCATGTTTATTTTCTGTAGCATATGTACTAAAAACAACATTCCCTCAAGCAGTTAGAGATATTGGGAATTGTCTTAAACCACTTTCAGATAATGTAAGAGGGAACAGGACAGAACATGGAGCAAGAGGCCATTTGCCCTTCGTAATGCAAGACCTGACTTTCTGGCCTACCTTTATGATATACCTCATCTGCCAGTTCAATGTAAGATTTAAAAATGCAATAGGTACAAAAATCAGCTTGATATATGCTCTGGAGATGAGTCAGTCTTATGCACTGTAATCTGTGAAGAGAGTAAGAATACAGTTTTCTCAGAAGAAAAGAGGAGATGAAAAGGGAAGAATAGAAAATTTTGAAAAGGAGGTAGAAAGCTAAAAGAGATGGACAAGGAACAAAATGATGATGTTAGAAGAAAGTGGTATGGACTTGCAAGTGAATAATGGGAGGAGGAAAATGACCCATGGGATAGATGGAGAAGATTTGAAGTAAGTTAAGCATAGTTTCTTATGTCATCAGGATCTTTGGGAAGGCACAATTAGGGATTCTGTGCCTATCAAATTTGCTTTCCTTTTTGCCTTTAGACTTCCACCTCTGTACACTTCCCAGAGTCTATCTCTGTGTGCTACTGTGATGTGACATAATAGCAATGTGTATGGCAGGAAGTGTTTGCAAGACCAGGCCTCTATAATAGCATGGTCTTCAGAACATGGACTAGTTTCTCAGCTGGTGTGAATTGAGAGCGCTCCATTGAATCCCCATGTTCTTTAATCTTGAATTAAGTACCTAGTGTGTTAGAGACTGACTGAATAATGACAGAAGAATCTCTTTTTTAACTCCTAGAGGCCCAACCTTGGTCCTTGAGCCAAAAGTTTTTGTCTCTTTAGAAATTTAAACCGTGTTTGTTCCATTCTTACATCCACTGGAATTTGCAACATATCTGCTCTGTAGTCCGAACAAAGCTTGAAGATTTCCCCAAACACAGTGTGAATCAAACCACACAGGAATGTTTGTTAAGAACATCTTGGACCCTTTGAAAACATATTCAATTCTCAGAAGCGCTAATGCATTCCACATTTGGTCATTAAACACTAATTGGTAACATGCTGGGGATGGGTTCAGTCTCTGACCAGTCAGTATTTCCTAGGTCACAGCACTGCAAGACCCCAGTGCCCTCACACAACCTGCCCTTTTGAACTTTTAATCCTTCAACTCATCAGAAAGCATTAGTAGCTCAGGCGACTTTGAAAATCAGAGGCATGTTTTCCCCTGGCTCTTTCAAAGTTTGCTTGGTTTCCCTTCTACCTCCCACTCCCACCCCCTTCCTCGCTGATGATGCAGGATGTCTTTTGGGGGCCTAATTGAAGGCCTCAGAGTGCCTGGTAGTTTATTATGAAACTATTGTCCTTGGAAAATGTCACAGGACTCATGTTTTACTATATTTATAACCTTTTTTTCCATTAGTCTGCCACTTCCCTGAGAAATTATGACCTTGGCTCTATCAGCTTAACCAAGCTGTCTTTATATATAGCAAATGTGTGTGTGTGTGCGTGTGCCAAAAAAAAAAAAAAAAAAAAAAAAGGAGGGAAGGGGGGAAGCCGTCAAATAGCTTTCTATTAAAATAGTACTTATACTGGCCCCTCCTAGAGTCTGATAAGCTATTTAGTTGATGAGATAAGAGAAGAAATCTAGAAGAAAATTATGCCAAACATAAAGTCCCAGGTGGTGTCTTTGACTTTTGTGGACATAGGGCAATATATTCTGATTGCTGTCTATTATTTAAAATAAATTTATTTTGATCTTTCTTTAGAACTCCGTCAATGTAGGGTTTTTCCCCTCCCTCTTTTTGAGATTTCTCACCATCAATTTTGGACAAATTTCTGCCACTTTTCATACCTATATAAAATACCACATGCTATAAGTCTTAGGATAAACTATTCATAAACTGTATCTCACCCTTCACAGCAGCTCATAGTGTCAGTGCACACAAATTGTAGGGCAACAGGCTGAGATAGATCACACACTGTTTTTCAGATAGCAATCCCTTGATCATTTCTAAGGAGTTCCCTGAAATAATTATAGAACAGCAAGTCTTTTATTAGCACACACATTTTTAAAATGCAGAGATCTATACCTCAACGGAAAAATGTGAGGTGTTGTAAATTAGGCTGTGACCAGTGATTTCATTCAAGCAGAGACTCAGAGCCTTTGTCTGTACTAGTAAATGAGCCAGTGACAGGAAATGTTCCCAGGCACAGGGACAGGACTATCTCTACACTTACATGGTTAAATCAGTACTGGGCACATTTATTTTGCTAGTACAAACTTAGCCAGAATAAGTCATCTTCATATGTGTAATTTTAAAGAGTAGGCTGATCTCTCACCAAAGGAAAGAACATATTTTACTAACATCGGTACTTCATGCCTCCCTTGGGGAGTGAGCAAGGTCAAATTCATTAAAGTTCGTATTTGATAAGGAAAATGCTATAAAATTTTTTGTTTGTTTGTTTTTTGAGGAGCGTTCTTTAAAAAAAGAAGTTTGGAGGTGTTTCTATGCTATAGGAGTAGAAATGGATCCATTTTTCATTCCTTTCCTTAATCTCTTAAACAAATAAAGCAATTCTCATTATAGATATTGAAAGAGTTCTCCAATTGCCTGTCTTCCTGACCCAGGCATGTATGGACAGAAGGACAAACACAAGCAAGCAACAACAACAACAAAAGCAGCAAAATTCAAGGGTAGGGAAATATATCAGAAAATTCTGTTTTTACGAAAAAAAAAATTTGAAATAAAAAAAAGGATAATTTTGGGAGAAAGCGCTACCCTTGTTTTTTAAGTACATCCTTGTCAGCAGCATTTATTAACTGAGATAACTAGAACTGCTCCTATTGCTTTTGCCTGTTGCTACTCCTCCTGCACAGATACCAGTATGTATCATATGTATTCAGTATTTTTTCCTCCAGAACAGCAAAGGTAGGATCTATCCTGTCCTTCGAAGATTTCTCCTCTTGCCTTCGCCACTCCCACGTCACTGACAGTATGTTAAGCTATTAGAGTCATGTTCTTGGCAGCATCCCCATTTTTCAGTCCTTCATTCCCAATTCCCACGTAAGGCCTGACAGACTTCAATGACCTTTTGCATCAACACTTGTTTACTAAAATTAGATTTTTGCTTCCTGGCATATAACCAGACAGATTATACTCCTTAACCTGTCATCCATGTAGGGCATGCACCTCCAGAATATGGTGACGAAAAGGAAGAAACATTTCCATGAACAGTAAAAGGAGCTCAAGGGGAAAAAAATGAAAGCAAATGATGTTGTAGCAGCATGTGTGCATGTCTCATATGTGTACACTTGCATATATGATATTAAGCGATGGTGTCAGTCACAAAAGGTTGGAAGTTAGATGTAGGTCAGATAAGCATCTAGCTATTCAAATGTGTCTTGAAAGTTCATCTGAATTTAGCATTGTGGATAACTTCCATTTGTGGAAGTCATCGGTAAAACACCTCTTAGGATTGACAGGACTACTGCACATATCCAGTTGGCCAGAGAAATGTCCAGAATATATGGATTTCCTCATAATATTACTAGGACTTCTTGTTAATTGAAAGTGAAGCATACAAAGTGGACAAGAAAAAGAAAGGAAAATATTCAGTGTCATATTCAGTGTCATTCAGAATAAGTTTGCCCCAAAATAAATCTTCTTAATATTTGACCCCTAATAAGCCTGGACAAATAGACTGAAATAGGTGTATCCATACTAAACTTAGAATGATGTAACTCCTGTACTTACCTTACGGTAAGAATTATGGTGCTACGGTGCTTGCTAGTGTATTTGCACATGGCAGACAATCACAAAATTTCCAGTCCAGATTATTTTGAGATCTGGCAAGAGGTAATGTTACAAACTAGCACAAGACAGTGAAAAGATTAACAGGAAATTTGGGAAACTTGGGAGTAGCTATACACACACCGTCCCCCGTCCCCCGTCCCCAAATTGAAACATTTAGTTAAATTAGTCACAGCCTGCCCTTCCTTGGTCTTCACTGTGAGTATTTTCTGAGGCCTGGGAAGTGGTGGTGATGGTCCAGCATACGAATGCAGACGCGGACACGCATGTGGAGCGTGTGGAGGCAGTGAGCGTTTGGGTCCGAGCGCTGTTTGTAGTGGCCATAGCGTGTGCAAGGGCTTGTTGTGTGAAGGGAGGATGTTGTGTGGTGTGCTCGAAGGGCATGTGGATCGCAGCATAGCTGTTGGTGTGTATTGCCTTGCGAGGCGTGTTGGTACTGGTGTGGAAGGCATCGTTGTCCCGCTCTGCTGGTATGTGCACCCCTGGGTGTATTTGTGTTGTGTGTTGCTGGGCCTGTTTAGCCTAGAGAAGGGAAGACTGAGAGGAGATCTGATCGCTATGTATAAGTACCTGAGGGGTGAATGTAGGGAGAATGGAGCCAAACTCATCTTGGTAGTGACCAGTGATAGGACAAAGGGTAATGGGGACAAGAGGAAACACAGGAAGTTCCATCTCCATGTGAGGAAGAACTTCTCTCCTGTGAGGGTGACAGAGCCCTGGAACAGGCTGCCCAGAGAGGTCATGGAGTCTCTTTCTCTGGAGATCTTCCAAACCCACCTGGATGCCACCCTGTGCCACGTGCTCTACGTGTCCCTCCTTTAGCAAGGGAGGGGGGGCGCTGCTGGACTAGATGATCTCTAGAGGTCCTTTCCAACCTTCACCATTCTGTGATTCTGTGATTCTGTAAAGGGACCTAGGATGCTAATCTTTTTTTTTGTTTTGTTGTTGTTTTTAAATTGAGAAGTCATTTTGCTTCCATGGCAATTCATAGTCTATGTAGATTGGTTTGTCTGTAGTATTTCTCTCATCTTAATGTATGTGTATGATCTGAAACTTGATGCTGTACATTGCTGTGCTTAGTAAGTGATTGGTGGGTCAGCATCCCTACTGCTGCCAATTCTGGAAGACCTCATCCCTGGTCTACCAGCTGTTTCACCTCACTATTCCTTTAGGACACTAAAGGGAGTGGGAGTGAACTGAAAGGGTGCGTAAATGAAATCCTTCCAGCTATACAGAACATCTGAATCATGACATGACATGATTTTTAAGATAGCCTTGGCTTTCTTAAAAGAAGCATCCACAATCTGTTTTCACTGGCAGTTGATCAGTAGAGGATGGGGTGCCGCCGCTAGAACTTTGGCTTTGACAACCTAGGTCATGCTTGCCTAGAGAGACAGTGTTTGGAGACGTTCAAGGAGGGGAGAGGACAAAAGGAAGCGGGACAGTGTGTTCCTTCCAGCAGGGCAGTGGGTTTGATTCTGCCGTGACATACAATCCGTGCAACCCGCCTTTCTGCTTCAATAGCTGTCCTTCGAGGCAGGACATCGCTCATGTGACTGTCTCACTCGGACGAGCGGCCTACATACTTTCCTATGCGATGCTGTGGAAAGCATAGTGTAGACCATCAAAGGCTAAAGTTCTCATTCCTTTCATGTGGTTCTGTTCGCAGCTGTGATGCTGCAAGTGACGCAAAGGGAGAGGAAAAGGCTTTTTTTTTTTTTTTTTTGGTAAGATGCAAACACAGAGACATTATCCGTCCACTGATTTTAATCTCCCTTCACAGATAGTTATGTATAGCAAGATCCAAGCCACTGATGTTATCCTCCTCTTCTTACCCACACCACTGGGTTTCTTACCCCTCTCCAGGATGACAGTAGGAACATCACTGCTTCAGATCTGAATGGGACCAGGAGCATTTCCTGTTCATAAAGCTGCACTTACAGCACCCTGGAGACAGACCCTCAAAATCCAGCAGACAGCTTATACCACCTCAGAAGGTGGAAATAAAAACAGCAGCCCCCAGATGAGGAAGAAGAAAGAATACTGATCTTAATCTGCCAGATTAAACAGATAAGTAAACAGATAATTAGACTTACTTGACATTGCACTAATATAAACATTGAAATAGTTTTTAAACAAAAAAAAAAATGGGGTGGGAGATATTATTTTTCTCTCTTGAAGTAACTTTTTGTTGGAAATACTGGGATTTCTTAGTTATAAACATAAAATCAAAGACCACTGGTAGGAGAAAATTCAATCAGACAAAAAAAATGAAACACTTATTTTGGGGATAGTTGTTAACATGCTTCACATCTGTTCACCCTCCTGTTTTTTTAATAGGAGTTCTTCAGGTATATTACTCAAGTCCCAGGATTGGCCTTCTTGCATAATGAGTTACAGAGACCATCTTCTTTGGATCCTTTTCATCCTTTAACAAGATGTCCACGTCTCATTACAGAAGAGACCATTGACCAGCAAGGTCAACTTATTAAGGAAAGCACTCCATCTCCTTCAAGTAACAACAACACAGTCAGAATACTTCAGTTTTTACTTTGCTTAAAATTTAAACTCTCCTGAGAAAATACTAGTATGTTTTATTTTCTTAGAAACTGCTTTATATAATCCTTCCCCTACCTCCTCCCTTTCTGCAGGTGGGAGCCTGATTGTTCTCTGGGTTTCTGCATGCTCTGGCTGTCTTTTTTTTGTTTGTTTGTTTTTTTGTTTCATTTTCACTGAGGATTTCTATAGTAATGACACAAGGGCAATGCTGATGATCCGTTTTCTGGCCATCTCTAGTCAGCAGTGTTGTGTCTGTGACCGGTATCTTCCCTTTTGCTCTTCCCTGAGAGTCTCTCACTTGTTCCACTTGCAGACGCTTGAGCTGAACCTCCTTGAGCAGGGGGCTTGGACCAGATCGTCTGTAGAGGTGCCTTCCAACCCCAACCACTCTGCGATTCTATGCGAGGGGAGACTTTTAGGCAAATTCAGTTTTATGCCTGTTGTCCTATACGTTATCCAGTACTCCACAAACTCAAGTCATTCCTTTCCTCTGATTTCAGTAGGATTTCGTGCTCTTTCCCAAAGCTAGTCTTTATAATGAGCAGAATAAATCACAAACAAAAAAGTCCCTTCTTTCCGCTAAATCAGCAACTCATACGCTCGTTGGGTCTTCCCTCTTTATTACATCGAAAGATAAATAGGATAATCGAAAAGTAAAAGAAAACTGCCCATAATTTACCATCTCTCCACATGTCTTCTTCCTTTTCTGGAGGATTTGACTGTTCTTGGGATTCTTTAAGAACCCAGATCCTGTCATGGGTCATTCTCAGTTCTAACAGTAGGGTGGTTAAGACATAGAAATATGCATGGATCTAAGAATTAGTTTTGGTTAAATAAGCATTATTTCTTTTTTTTCTTTCATCTTCTTTTTGAAAAAAAAAATGTAATGAATATTTATTGGTTTATTAATATATTTCTCACAGATTTCTATGTTTTCTTCTTAAAACATTATTCATCAAGTCAGTAATGTGATTTTTTTAAAGCATTAATATGTCATATGTACTCTTATTATTACCAATTGTAATATTGTTCCAACTTCCTTCTTATTCTTGTGAATGACATATTGACTGCATGTGATAACTATCCATCATCTAAGGAATGTGGGAAAAAATAACTGGTCTCAAACTCATAAACAGGTCATCTTTTTGTCATCCAGCCTCCTTGACTGTGCTGGATCTCTACAATCGTGAAATAAAGAAACAGAAATTATAATAAAAGTCACAAATTCTGAATTTTCTGGGACTAGTTTAATTGAACTTTATCTTCTGTGTGAATTTGTTCAGTGAGGAAGACAGAGGCTACTCCAGTTGTGATTCAGTCTAATCAGTGGTTGAGAAGGAAAGAAATCCTCACAAATATAAGCAGAGTTCTCAGTGCTTGAAGTGTTTTGCATTTCATTTATTTTTTTTTTATTCACGCTTCTGATACCTATACCAAACCTAGACACAGTTTATATTCACTTTTTTCAGGTGGGATGGTTGCTAGATAAGGGACTTGCAAAACCTGAGTTGAGTGGGTTGCTTCACCACAGATTTCCTGTGAGACTCTGAGCAACAAGCGTAGGCACAGTCCGCTCAGATATGTAACCTTCTGACTCCTACTGAAATAAGTGGGAACTGAGCACTAACTACCTTTGTCTTAGGTTTCAACAGATAAAAATGAGTGGAAATTTTCTTCATTCTCTCTAGTTCTTGCAAAAAAAAAAAAAAAAAAAGAAAGTTCATCTTTTAAACAGTAAAATTCCATTATTATGTGAACTGCTATCAGTAGAAGTATTGTTCTGCATTCCCAGGATGATCAGACCTCCGGCCTATGGGGAAGTTTTTTCAGTGCCCGAGAACAGATAAATGATGTGTCTGGCAAAGCAGAGGAAAGTCATTCCGCAGGGCAAAGCGGGAAATATGAATTTCTGATGGGGAAAATGAGGCATTAAAAACTTATAAACTGAGACGAAGTGCAATGAAGATAACCTTTCCACTAAGTTGTTTCTTTGGTGCATTTTAATTACAAAACTGCCTTGTAAGTGTTCAGAAGGATGGGCTTTTTATTCTTTTCTCTAGACCTTTATATCTTCAACAAAAGAAGAAATCTTATTTGAAGTAGCAGTTATTTTTTTCACTGATTTTTACCTGATTTTGAGAAAGACATGAAATGTCTACTTTAGATAATTTAATATTTTTTTAATAGTGTGTCTTTTATATATATATATATATATGTGTGTGTGTATACAAAGGTCCATGTTTTAAACTCACAGTGGTCTATGTTGCTTTAAAAAATCTTTTCACTAGTAATCACTAGTGGCAGTGCTTCTCCGCAGTGCTTTGGGGACAGAAATTATGTAAAAATGCTTTCTAGTTCTTGCATTGTTATCTACTATTGCCTTTGATTTGATTGATAAAATATAAAATATAAAATGATTGATAAAATATAAAAACAAATGGTCTTGCGTTTTTATGTTATTTCTATATGAACTACTCTGCAAGCAGATATATCTATCTGCAGCCCCACTTAAAAATTCTTTTGGGCAAAACAGCTCCAGTCTGAAAATAGTGTAGTCCCATTTATGCTCTGCTGTTGAGAACCAGGTTTATGAGTTTGGTCATCATATTGTAATACACAGTTCCTCAACCCAATTTGGTTTCTGTCTAAAAAACGCAGATTCAAAGCAGAAAAGCTCATGTAAATATATATATAAAACAAAATGAACTCCAGTATATCTAGGAATGACAAGTCATCTGATTACCTGTGTAGTACCATTTTCTAGTACCAAATACAAAGGAAGACATTATCTCCCTCCCAAACAGTTGGTAGTCTTAAAATATAAAGCAAAACAGAACTGAATATTTAAGAAAAGGATCACAAAGCAAGAATTAGGTCTGTATGGAGAATCTGTCCTAAGTATTATTTGAGGACACTATGTGAGGATGAGAGAGCAGAAAGCTTTGTTCAGATTAAAGAAAGATGTATCACTTTAGATTAACAAAACTGGGTTACAAAAGGGGATCTGTCACTAGCCTTTTATAATACCAATAAAAGAATATAACTTCCCATACTTCAGTTTCTCCCGCTGCAGGTGACAAACAATCTATTTTCCTTGTTGAAACATTTTGAGATGAATGTAGAGTAGGTCATAAGAGCCTCATATTATCAGGATGAACAGACAACCATCTCTGCCAGAACTTCCACCAATGATCATCAATGGTGAAAGGTGTTCTCCTAGGCAAATGATCTGGCTGTGAAATGCACATCTCCTCAGTTTTCTCTGTATATAGGCATGATGACAAACTGTGATTGCAAAACGCTTTACCTGAACATATCTTTGATCTCTGGCCTCCAATTTGCCTCAGCCTTCTTCCCTTCCGAGAAGACGTTGCTTTTTTCTTAGAAACAACCAGCACGCAGTGGCTGCTTATGAACTTGTGTTCTGATGGAGTCATAAACAGGAGGAGCTAGAAATCCTCCAGCTAAAGGTTGAAAGTTTTCTGTTTTTTTTTTTTTCGTTTGTTTGTTTTGTTTTGTTTTAGGTGTGGGAGATTTGTAATGGTGATTTTTATTTCCTTCACTCTGCCCCATTTTTGTCTAGTCAGCATGTAGAACACATGTGGGCCTTCGTCCAGCAGTGTGTAATATGATAAATATGCTTTCTGTGGTTTAATGCCTGGAGATGTGTCCTCCGGAAATAGACTTGAACAATGACAACTATACTTGGCATTTGGTAGAATCAGCTGGACTATCTAGGGATAACAAAGTCTGAAAGGAGAGCTGCAAGACCAAGAAAGGTTTTTACAGCACAGGACTGACTTGTTACAGTTTTATTTTTGCTGACATATTTAAAATCCTTTGTCAGAAATCCTGCCTAATCCCCATAGTTAAACAAAAATAGAGAACAGCATGGAGAAGAGCTAACAAATACAACATTCTTACCCAGCTTTTTTGGAAGCAGGATATTTCTGAGTGCCAAATGCAAATTTGTATCTTGGAGCCCTGCAGAACAATAAAAAAGAGAAAATTTCTTTTAGCTGCACTTGGAATGAGTTATACATTTGGTGTTCAGATTGCTCAGAAATGTGTTTGGCAGACACCAGCTGTGCTGATGATGCTGAACTAGGAGATCTGGCCACACACAAGAAGTGAACCATGCTACATCACAGGCTTATTATTAATATAAAGAAGTCGTGTGTCTCAAACTTTGGTATTTCTCTCCAACGTCTCACATGGAGCTTTTTGAACTCACTTCCTCCATCCACAAATGGCTGGCTGTAGACCTGACTGATATAACATAGGATGTAGCACCTGTCTGCGATATTATTTGTTGGAAGAATTTCATGCTTATCTTGAAAATACACTGCAAATGACTCACTATTGCTATTTTTCCTTTTAGAAATTAGACATAATAGAAGTTCTCAGGAAGGAATCTTTACAGCATCCTTAACGTGTGTTGACATCCAGACTCCCTTGTGCTTTATATACTTTTAGTGACTAGTAACTTGGAAAATTTGTCACTTTCATCCCCAACTCATTCATTCCTAAGCCAAATGAGTTTAGGCTTCAATCTATGTACAGAAGCAGCTCAGGTACCTATATATTGCTTAAACACCATTGAAATTCGAATAGGAAGTGACATAGCACTAAGGCATCTGCGAAACTTGATACAGTTGACTTAAACCCATATCTGTCTATGGCGATGTCCTCCTCAGTATAAGCAACAGCAGAACTTCATCCATCTGTGGAAATACATAGCTAAAATTTAAGGCATCCTCAAAGCCTAGAGGCATCATCTGATCAGGGCTTTTCAGGATCTTAGCTTTAGACTTTCTTAGACCTAGACTTACTTAACTCCCATGGATGTCCCACCTGCAGCATGCAGAACTTTCTTTTAGTTTAGATCCTTAGACATACTTGTAAGCATCCTTCAATACATATGACATTTTTACATGCTGCAAATGGGGGTCATCTTTAACAGAAAAAGTTGGCGTCATTTCAAAAGATACTGGTCATCATATCTAAGAACTCATCCTTCCTGAAAATTAGGACTTGTTTACTAAATTGGTGACATGTGTACTGCGAAAGGATTTTCAGAGGTTCAAAATGATTCACTCAAAGGCAACAAAAGGCCATTAGTGCTTCTAGAATTCTCCTTATTCCTTTTTCTGTACAAATACACATATTAATCATTAACCCCTAAAATTCTGTCTAAAGAGTATGTATCTGACCTGATAGACTTTCTGGAAGCAACCTGCAATTTCAAGCAGCTTAGAGAATGCCTGCTGATGAATCAGAGTGTGGTTGCTGTCTTTTCCACTCTACATTTATTTTCATATTTCTTCTACTTACCTGTTAGTGATTCTTATTAGAGGCAGGATAGGGAGAATTTGGGGCTGACTCAGTCTGGTTGCTCATATGTCATTATTCTTAGGCATGTACACCAGTGGTCTCTCTGGATTATTTAATTAATTATATCAGTTACAGAGGATATGAAGATCCAATTATACAAAAAAAAGGGCCAGATGATGTCATTGATTACTTTAAGATGGAAACATCTGAAAAAAATATAAGTAGTGACAACTACTTCTCCATAGGCAACATGATAAATATTTCAAGTGCTAGATTGCTAGTAACTATTAAAGTGAATTCATTTTCCAGATGTTACGTCAGCACCGTAACCAAAAAATGTCATTTCAGCTGGAGGAAGACAGTATTTTACTTGCTGAACCAATTTAAGCTTATGAATATTGTAGTATGATTATAAAGATTAGAAAAGCAATTGTTACTTGGCTAATGTACTTTTAAACTAATAAAAGAAAATGGGTTTTATTACCATGGGAAAATTAATATTTTATTGAAAGTTACATGATTGATAGGTACATGTGAATTAAAATTATATGCATGAATATGCTAGAACTTACATACGTTTTTCCACCATATTTATATATCTATGCAAATGAAGGAAAATGTTTCTAAACTGAAGAAACCATCTAATACGTGCTTTTGACCTTATCAATATGAACCATTTAAGCTTTTTTGTAAATATGTAATAGAGTTTGATTTACTTCTTGCTGACCCAAAGTTCCTGACAGCTGAAATCTGGGAGATTTTTAACTTACAAGTTAAGATGAAATTTCCCTGGACACAACTGATCTAAGTAAATTTATTCAAATATACTCAAACAAAAGGTGCTTTTGACAAATTCCCTGACAACACTCAGCTTCCTAATACCTTAGTCCTTGTCAGTAAGCTTTTCAGGTCACAGTTCTGCACTGTGGGGACTTCTCTTCTGATCCCTTCATAATGCCTCTCTTGCTTACTTTGGGCATAGACTCTGTTACCCCTTGGATATGCTGAGAAAATGCTGTGGAAGTAAAATACTAATATGCCTCATTTCTCCAGTCAATACATCCACCTCCGTGTTATATATTTTGGTAGATATTAATTCAATCTTATAATATCCCTGCCAGTGTATTTTGTAGACTAGAGAGACCTGAGATGAATTGGTCTGAAATACACACCACTAGAACAAGAGAGAGGAACCAAAATTCCTGTTTATTTCTTAAATTAATCACAAGAGGATAAATAGGATATTTTACTTTATCTGTTTTAACAGGGAGTACCTTAGAGTTTATCAATACTGGAAACTCCTAGTTTGACTGGTAGGCTGAATATCCAACACTCATGTAATGACTGCCAGTAATATCTAAACATCTTAGCAGTTTGCTCTTATTCATCTGGCTTTCATCACTGCTAATTTCATTTAGAATGGCCATCACTTAATGAAGGTCCACCTTGAGTTGAATGCAATTACAGCCATAGATATGGAGAGAATAATTCTTGGAGCCACATGTAAGTGTGCAAAATGTATATGAAATACTGCAAAATGTGAATAATATGTTTGAGCCAAATGAAATGGAAAAAGAATCTGGACTTGGTTAAGAACCTTCTTTTTCTTTCTTGGGAAGTAGAATTTTCAGCAATCTTGTTAATAGAGAAGGAGTATCACATGGTTTGCATTATAATTTATCCTACTAGCTTTCTCTTTCAAAATGAAGTACTTTAAGATTTTATGTGGTTGACTTAATGTGGTGGAGAAATAAGAATAAAATAGTGAAACTTTTGCACTCATGATTAGATCAAATGGAGTCTAACCGAATAGAGCCTTAGGAATTCCAGTTATGCTTCAACTTTCATGGAGAAGATGATGGGGGAAAAAAGTGAACCCACTCTAGTCATCAAGACTTCAAAAAAAAAACAAAACACTGAGGACAAAAGAATGATCTTATGGTTCAGCCACTTGATTTAGGTCTTGTCTCAGTTTCTTCCTTTACTTGAAATATCTTACGGTTTAGTTGAATTTAATCTTCATGCCTCAGTTTCCCACTAATAAAATACTCAGTGACTAAAATCTTTCCTCTCCCACCATTTAGTTATGTTATAAACCCTTCTGAGCAGGAATCCATCCAGGAAGCATATACACATAGGAAGCTCATAACACTTACTCGGTTTCTGAAAATCAGTAACATTTCTGCAGGACTACTGGGACTACTCAGAACAGGTGTGCTTCTCTTTAATTGTGTTGGTCCCATATTCAAACTCTGGTTACATACACTGAAGGCTAAATTCACAAAGCCACAGGGGCCAAAATCCAAAATTCCAATGCAGATGATCATCTCCAGGTATTACTCTAACCTGTGTATACCTAGAGCCTGGGGGCAGGTAACTTACTAGCAGTCTGGTGAAGGAAATAAGGGCACTTGAGAGATGGCGGCAAACCTCTGCTATTTAATCTCCTCATTACTAAATTCAAATTTATAAAGCAGTAGGCCATGTTTACTGTTTTATTTTGGCTGAGGTCTGCAGCTCTCTATGAATATGTTGGATATTTTGAATCTGTGGTACAGATGTACTTGCTGTATCAGATTCTGCTGCAAAAAAACAAAAAGTCAGTGCCAAAGTTAGATATAATAATATGCAGATTTCGCACAACTTTCCTATGACAGGAACAACTTGCTGTTGTTGTTGTTGCTGCTTTTGTGTCAGATAAGTACACTCCTGGAAGCTGATAATAACTTTGTTGCTTGAAGAGCAAAAGGGTGTCATCCCGCAGGCTACTGGCTATTGGCTGGAGATAACTGAAATATAGAATAAGATCTAAAATGGTACAATTATATGCTTCCATTAGAAGTAAAACTCTGTGATGAAAATATGGTGGCAAATCAATTGCTCATTGCAAAAGCTCCATCCTTTAGGAATGATTGGAATCAGCATTGGAGAAGACTGATTAATAAGATTTTGTATCTGACAAAAAGAAGCTATGAGGGTATTGAGTGTGTGTAAGAGGGAATAATAATTATGGCCTCTAACTTGCTCTTTCCCGAGTGCATTTGAAAGGATCAGTGTCTAATGTTCAGGTTCAGATGATTAGGATGGAGAAAAACACAAAGCAAGAGGGACACTAGTTGATCTTTTTTTCTCCTGGATAGGGTCGTCTGTGAAGTCCTGGCTTCTCCTTCACAGATCATCCTAACCAATGTTTCTAGGACAAAGTTCTAAGGTGAAGTAAAATGCTAATGTGCTTACCAAGTAGTACAGATATGATTTTATCTTTAAAGATATCTAATTTCTGTAACATGGGAGGAGATTATTTTACACCATATGGTAGCTGTCCTGTGATGTCATGATGATTAATGATGGGATCAGTTGAATGCTCCAATGACATAACAAATGACCCTAGGTTTTCTGTAACGCCAGCAGTTACATACTCAAATGAGGACCCTGCAGTTACTGGATTCTAGTCTCAGGTCTCCCTGGGTTTGACTTAAAGTCCTGTAAAACAAATTCTAAGACTGAAACCAATTTCATCAGGATGTGCATCAGGCATTCTGCAACTTTTGGCATGTCCCTTAGACTGCTGATAGCTATTTCTCCATCTGTAAAAATGATAATTATCTGATTCACAGACTTGCTATAAAATTAGCTGGTTAAAAGTCTGTGAAAGCACTGTAGTAAAAAAAAGTATTAAATGGTAATTTTATCTTAGGAAAATCTGGTATTTTTAATTCTATACCATAAACTGAAGAATCTCTAATGCTCTCTGGTCAATGTTCTCTCTTAAAATACACAGATTTTAATTGACCTCATTGTTATGTGTCAGGTTAAAACAGAAAGTCTTCATTAAATGCTTTGTACTTTAGTTTTACAACAAATAAGTTTGGGGCAATTATAGTTACCTGCCTGAAATAAGTCTGGGAACAGACAAAACCCTCCTACTGCACTGAGACAAAGTAAAACAAAGAATGATTCTTTCATCCAAATATCATTATTGAAAGTTTAATAACTGTCACTTTAGCTGTTATTGTGGTTGACATTACTTGGCTTAAAACACACATGATTTTTTTATCTGAAGGAAGAAAAAAATGTTTCTTTTCTTCAACTTATTTACCTCTTCTTTTATTCAGTCCTTTCCTGATTACTTTGGCCAACACTACAGTCTTAGGCATATACAGTGCTTGGGATCAGATTTGTATTTATAAAGCTTCTGAGGCTCTTCAAACCCAGGATTTTGTCATAGGATCTTCCAATGGTCCTTCTGTTTGTTCTGCCTCCCCTCTTTCTAATGACAGCTATATAATATTAATTTGTCTTTCCATTAAGATTCAATATATCTTTTCTACATTGCTACTAGGTAGTTCAGTCAGCAAATGAAAGGAAAAAGACCTTGTTTTGGATATTATAAAAATGCTAGAATGTCATTTCGGTTTGTTTTAGGTTCTTTCATTTAGCAAAAATGAAAGCTCATAAGCTAACAAGAAATTATTTAAAAGTTAATGTTTGAATTCTCAGACTGATATTTTTAATTTTCTTGACCGAATCAGGTTTATGTGTCTTACAGTTAATGAGTGTCTAATTATTGGCAAGAGGAGCTCATCCAAATGAGCCACTACCAATATTCTAATTTCAAAGGCACCCTGGAGTGGAGAAAAACACTGCATTTCAGAAAGGTTTACAGAAGTTTTTCTTCAGGTTACCTGATACCCAGAATACACACATGAATCCTGTATAAGCTAATCAACACAGAGATTTACTGTCTCCTCTGTTTGCTCACCATTTTCCTGAGAAGTTTTGGAGTGAAATATGAACATACAAGTTTCAGGTAACTTAAGTAGTGGAAGAGAAGAAGGCACATTCTCTCAGGAAGAGTTCCAGTAATAATACCTTGGCTGATGGCCAGAGAATACCAGGAATGTAAAAGTTATTTTACAGTCTCCAAAAGTGTGTGTTGATCACTGCTGTAAGTAAACTACAGATCTGATTTTTAATGACAATTCTCATGGTGCTTTTTCTAATGGGTGGAATTGCATGCATCTTATATTGATGAGTGATGAGTATTCTGGATTGTTTTGGGTTTTTTTGGAGATTTTAATGAAGTTTTAATTATCAAGAAAGATTCTCTACTGAATGTGCTAGACTAATTTTGCAGCTTCTTTTATTAGTACATTCGAAATTGCTACCATAGTTTTTGTAGAGCACAGGCATTCCTTCCTGCTTTTAATTCGTCCCATATAACTGTTGAATGACAATGGTAGCTTTAATTTATGATTGGACATTGGAACCTGAAATAGCAAGAGGAAAGGGAGAGAAAAAGAGACTTTCAAAGAATGAAATTAAAACCTTTGGGCTATGTCTTAATTTATTACTTATTTTTCTAATTTTGTTTCCATCAGTACATCTTGATAAGATGTGTTATGCAGGGCATGCTCTTGGGCCTTCTTGCTCTTTGTTTTAATGTGATATATGGGTATTTCTTACTAGTTTGTATCGCAACCCATACTTTGTTAAGAGGTGGATCCTCTGGTACATGGTCTATTCCTATCCAGATGTATGCTATTAATTGTCTTTATGAGAGCTGTATTTCTCAGGCATTTAGCTGTACTTTCCATTTAGCTCAAGTTTATGCAAGAATCAGATCAGAGCAAATAGAAAATGTAAACTCCTGGGGAAGTCTGGGAGCCTGGCAAACTTCTCTGCCTCCTCTGTCTCCCTCCGCACTAACATGTCCTCCAGGACATCAGCCTGCCCTTTGCACAGCAGTCACTGAAAACTCTGAACATTACCAGCTTTCCTGGTAGTTTTGGCCTGGGCCACCCAGTGCTCTTTTACTAGTGTTAGAGGTAACCTATAAGAATAATGAAAGAAAATAGGAGGATGAGGCATCAGTCAGAGATAGACATCAGTCGCAGAGATGGAATTCACTCTGGAAAATAATTACTGTTATGAAGGTTATGGATTTCTTCTTTGAATTTTGATGAAGAAGGAAAATTTGAAGGTAATGATCTATTTTTATGACCTCTTGTCATATGTACAGTTGAAGATCTCAGGCTTGGAAAGAATGTTAAGGGACTAGGCAGAACTGCCAGGAGAGATCATTTCAGTTTCTGACTATGCTACCTATCCAAAATAAGATCTTGGCAATTTGTTTCTCTTGTCAGGAAAAAAGGTGACAGGGTTTTGTTTTATTCTATTTTGTCTCTTTCACTAAACATAGATGGTTCCTTCTGAAGTATAGTTACAGTTTGCTGACTCTGAAGTCCACAATACTGATGTTCTGAGCTTTTGTAAAGACCTATTATGATATATTTTATGATTTCATGGAGTTATAATTTAAAAAGACATATGTTATTTAAAGTATTTCTCAAGTGTCAAACATCTTAGAGGGTGAGTGTGAGGTAAAACCATGACTATAAAAGTCTAAAGGGATACTACATCTTCCAGACTTGCCCTCTTGGCATTGTGTAGTATAGGCAGGTCCCACAATTGCCAAGTAGGAAATGCTTTAGCTAGTTGACAAAGCTCAAAATTTCTCTAAACTCAGTCTGGTCATTCAGATCCATTCATATTCTCTCTGCACCAAATCTAATGCTTTAATGGAAGTAGTATCATTTGTCCTCCTGCAGTGGGTGTAAAATTATGATGTCAGTATAAATTCAACATTTTTTCTCTGGTTAATTCAACTAGCATGAACCCACTTCAATCCAGATCAAAATTGCCTTTGAACTTTGAACAGACCCTTTATGCACAATCCAGGAATCAAGGCATGAGTGACTAGGTTTGTCAAATAAATAATAATGTTCAAACAATAGTTAGCTTTCCCATATTTGCAAAAGAAAATCCAGAGATCCATCTGTTCTTATGACAAGCATGAGTACTAGCAAGTTGAAGAGAAACTAGAAGGTGTTTTAGCATTCCGCCTGCTTCCACTTCAGAATGTCCTCCTTCAAACACAGACACTGCTTTTCAGGATGCACATGCTCAGTGCACGCCAGGAATCACACAGTTCTAAGGATTCTTAGCCTGGACCCTCCAAACTTTAGAAATTTAGATTTAGCACATGTAAGCTACTGATAGGAGACAGGACAAACTAGTATGGTCAATGTCTTGCTACAACAAATTCATTTTACTTTATAAATTGCATACGGCATGTACAAAAGAACTCAGGAAATAAAGTCAATTTAAAGTAAATACATTATCAACATGCTAAAAAACAAGCACAAATGTCACCAGATTTGTTTTTTAAAAAATATATATATATATATTGATGCATGAACTGCAGGATACCTGTCTCAAAATGATGTTTGGGTATTTTAGTAGGAAAAGATTTCTCCAGTGATGACTGATTCAGCCAGAAGAAGCAGAGGCTGTTGATGAATCCATTGCCCTGTATTGGCCAGATAACTCAGGTAGATTTCCCTGGAGTTGGCAATCTGCAAAACATCTAATACCCTACAAAAGTCTCCCAACACAGACAGGAGAACTAAGAGCAGCAGATGAACCAGCAGCAGGGAGTGTGAAAGTACTAACAAAATGCAAAGCCAGCCTTGTGCCTTAGTCCCACATTCCCACTATTCATTGTAATCCTGCTTGGCTGTCCACAAAAAAAAAAAAAAAAAATCAGGACCAGCAGTAATCAGGTTCTTCTTTCCAATGAAGCTTTTACTTGAAAGAATTTTAAACTCTGAAGGTCTCCACTGCATAAGTTAAACTTTGAGATTTCAGAAGTTTTTAGTTAGACACCTTAGAACTGTGACATGGGTTTAAAATCTGGAAATCACAATTCTAAACAAAGGTTTATAATACTTAATGTCAGGTTACTTATATATCTTTTGATCTGTAAGACTGAAGAATGCACTTGACTGACATTTTCAAGGCTTTTCCCTGTAATCACATAAAGAAGAATAAAAACTATAGACAAGTTGCTAGCCACTGGACACTTGGAAATCATTTCTCTTTGAGCATACTATTCTATATTAACTGTTTAGAGATTCTTCATCAGAATGGGCAAGATTTAAGAGTTGTTCTTGAAATGGTGTAAGAACCAGCACTTCCCACAACCATCACCAGCCTGAAATGCTAAGCACCTCAAGTAAAATGTTTTATGTCAGGCAGATACAAACTGAAACACTGAGTCCAAATGATTGTGGATTATGGAAACAGATGCATTTGTTTGCTTCTAGCTGGTTGCAACTTCTATTATCAGCTGGAATATAGATCAAACACAACCAGCATCAACCTTAAAGAAATTAATTGTTGACTTTTACTTTAAGGCTCAGGCACTCTAAGTACCATTTTGCTTAAATGTATTCCAAACAACTGAATCATTTTCATCAAGAACACCCTTGATTGACTTACAGGAAAAGTATTCCTTAAGCCATTTTAGCTAGACAAGTTCCCACAATCAAAACCTCAGAAGCAGTGACATGCTGTTTTTTCCTACACCTTTATTTCTATTACAAAAGACATTTTATAGAAAGAAATTGTGTGTGCTCATAGTTTCCTGTATAAAGCAAACCTGACTCATATCTGAAGTAATGGCTTCCTCCTCAACGTAGTGTGTTCTTGTGGTTATTAGGGTAGCCTCAGACAGGTAGACTGAGAAAAAGCCGCTGAAGATGATAATCCAGCATTGTGATCGACTTTCTGGCTTTCGTATTTTATGATCTCCTATTTTCATCACAGCTGACAGTTTCAAAGCACACCAAGGTGTACATGGAAAGCACTCAGAATACCCCGCTGTCCTTTGTAAGAATGCATTCTTGTTGCTGAAACCTCAACAAATGTATCATAGAACAAATCTGTGATTTGTATGTGGGAATGCAGGTTGAAAAACAAAAGGCAAAGGCACATCAATGACCCTGATCTCTGTCCAGTGTGAGGAAGGAACTCATTTTCATAACCTCAGGTGGTCAGATGGAAACTTATCTGTAGGGATGCAAAACCTGTTCATCTATATTTGGCAGGGAAAATGGAGTCATTTACAAAAGATCGTACAGGGGGATGTGCATGTGTGTTTGTGTGTGTGCTTGTGTGTTGAGTGTGCAAATGCACGTGTGTGCACGTTAGCTACTGCCCTCTGCTGCACAAAATCAGATCTTCGCAGGAGTTCAATAACCAAGAAACTTCTTAGATTGAATTTAATATGTTGATGCTTTCGAAGCTGGAGAAATGATTTTCCTCCTGCCAGTGGGAGGTTGAAGACAGTCACCATGTTGCGCTATGAGTCTCCCATTGCATCAAACGCTTAACTGGCTGTGGATTTCTTGCCATAGACCAAGGTATTGCTCTGCCTATCTATTCAGAAAACTACAGGGATATATGCTGAAGCAACACCTCTAGACTGTCAGCTAAAATGCAAAGTTTAAGCTTACTTAATCTTCTTCAATTTCTACCCTAAAGGTGGGGTGATAATCTCCAGCAGCTACCAGCAAGCAGGCTGTGCTAGCCCTTATGCTCAAATAGACCATGGACACTGTCTTATTTCTATTGCTTTCCATGCAGCAATGGATAGCAAGATGTGAAAATCTCCTCTGGCAGAGGGATGGGAGGCATTTCCTGCCTTGCTGGAAATCACTGCAAGGGAAACTACAAATCAAGAATGAGAACACATCTTTTAAATAGGTGTGTTTGGTAGTATCTGATGGCAAAAAGAATCAGAATGTGCAGAAAGACAGAGAGGGTTAGACTATGTGAAAAGATTTCTAAACCTCCCACTCTCCAGACTTCAGGCCAGCCTCTCGGCCTGGCTTGCTGCTTCTTACACACACTTCTGCAAGACGGCGCATCCCCTGATGTCTGCCAGCCTGTGATT
The DNA here is from genome assembly GCA_035222435.1 of Microcambeva ribeirae. Lineage (NCBI taxonomy): Eukaryota > Metazoa > Chordata > Actinopteri > Siluriformes > Trichomycteridae > Microcambeva > Microcambeva ribeirae. Next base: position 791 of record JAYECN010025375.1, on the reverse strand, counting down.
ACGCCCAAACCTTAGTCAGCCACAAAAGCGTTCAGCTAACTGAAACTATTTACAACAGAGTTTTTGCTGACTTAGTTCATTTTGATTCAGACAATCTCAGGAACATTCAGGTGAACGGATTTGTCTCAGTAGCAACCTGGAGCTGTCAAACAGGTAGTGACAAATGTCAAGGGTGCTGAGCTGAAAAGTGTCAGTTTCTTTGAATCTCAACTGAAATCAAGCAGGCTGTGCATCCAAGGCCCAAAGACTGTTAGGCTAAAAAGGATCCATATATATATATATATATATATATTTATTAAAGATGAAATTTGCATGTGTTTTAATAGAATTGGGCAGGTACAGAAGGAGATTGTGCACAAGCCAAGTGCCTGGGCAAATGTTGGATTATGGATGATGAATCAGAGGAAATGAAATTGCTCACAGCTACACCTTGTCAAAGCTTCTGAAGTACAAGGCTTTTTCTCTTTGGAAATTTTTATTTAAGAGTTTCCAAACAGAAGTATCAAATATTTGTCTTGCACATGTCTTTTTTGTCTCTTCCTGCTCTCCTTTAAAATTATCTAGAACTATGATATCTGGAACTGTAAATTAATTTGATCTATCTTCATGTAGTCTGAAGATCTGAATAAGAAATCATAGTGTAAAGACATGTATTCATTTGTATTTTCCAGTACTTGCTTAAAACAGAGTGGAATAGCCAACTATAGTGAAAATAAAGAGAGAAAGAGAGAAAGAGAGAAAGAGAGAAAGAGAGAAAGAGAGAAAGAGAGAAAGAGAGAAAGAAAGAAAGA
>JAYECN010025271.1:0-29062 GCA_035222435.1 Microcambeva ribeirae | reverse complement strand
GGACCGTTACCCTTCCCCCCCACCATCCCCGGCCAGGGCCCGCCCCCCGCCGCGCGGCCCGCCAATAGGCGCGCGATGCTCGCGGCCCGCGGGGCTCCAGCTGTGGAATGCGGGCGGGGCCCCGCGTCACTGCGTGGGCGGAGGTGCGAGACCTCTCCCCTCCCCCACGCGCGCCGCCCCCCACCGCGCCCACGCCGCGAGGGACACGACCAATGGGGAGCCGCGGGCCGCCCGAGTGACGGGCGCGCCAGCCAATGAGACAGCGACAAGACGGCAGCGGCGGCGCGCCGCCCCGCCCGGCGCGGGGGCAGTGGCAGGGGCCGGGCCGAGGCCGGTGCGCGCGGAGGGGCGGCCGGCGGCAGCGGCGCTGCGGCCGTGAGGCTGCGACACGGAGCCCCCGCGCCTCGGGCCCGGCCAAAGCCCCCGAAATCACGTTTCCTGAGAGAGAGAGAAAATAAATAAGCAAAATAAATAATAAAAGCTATAAAAATGGCAGGGTGTTTGTTTAGATGTAAGCCCCCAAGGTCCCCACACCACAAACAGACCTACCCGCCCCAGAGCAGCTCGCACGGGAAGCCCTCGTGCTCCGAGCGACCGCAGCTCTGGCGCCCGTCTCCTCGCTGTTGGCAGCGACACGCTCGCTCGTAGGCCCAGGGAGCTCCATGGGCGGCAAGGAGCATCCCCCGCACGGAAACGTCCCCGCGTGTCCCTGGGCGTTTCCCAAGGGACATCACGGAAGGGAGCTGTTTCGGCACGGCCTGCACCCCAACGCTCCGCGCAACCAACACGCTCATAGCAAAGACCGCTCTGTTCACTCCTATGAACGCTGTGCCCAGAGCGCTCGTCAGCCCACAATAAAAATGACCTGAGTCAATGGGAAGATCGGATATTTAAGACTTACCTTCATCGCCAGCTGGGACAACAGTGACTCTTTCATCACTCTTTAAGAATGAAAGACGTCCAATTCTTGCATTTCAAGATACTGGGCATTCTTTGATACTTTGTTTCAGCTCTTGGAATGAAATCAAAGCATCTTGCTGCCGTCCAGTTCAGAAATATTCACCACTTCCATGTTGCACTGTCCCTTAACACAAATTGTAACTGGATTTCCCGATTACATTCTTTCTCTTCTATAGGTTACACACCTTCTCTCCTCTCCACTTAAGATTTAATCTCCTGGAAGACACCACTTCAGTCACAGAGCAAACAAACACCGGTGAGTCCCGAGTGACACAGTCCTAGCTAAGGAGAGCCCCGATCTGCCCCCTGGGGAGAACAGAGTCATGAGCATTTCCCATCGCTCCCGAGTCACAAACACAATGCCGAGAAGAAAAACAACGGTGACTTACTTGGGGTTCAAGGCCCTTCAGCAATTATTCTTGGTCTCCTTGATCAAAAAGGAAAATTTCCTAACAGCCCCAACCAAAGATCTGCAAAGATGAGTTATTTTAAATTACTCTGAAACAAATCAGCCTAGTATATGCCCTCATCAGCACAGAAAACATCTGAAGCCAAATTACTAGCATGCAAATTGCTACCTACCACTTTGGGAAGTCTGACCTCAGGAACAAATTCCTTGTGTCCTGGCCCTTATCATCCACTGGTGTCCAAGCAATTACACTGGGCCAGCCCCAGGAGATGTAGATGGTAAAACTCATGGTCAGCTCCTTATCCAGAAACCTCCATGTTTTCATTGGATGCTTTCTTACTTTTAAAACTTCACTAGCTTTGTGATAGCCCACTGAACAAAAGACTCCACCAGCCTAACTGCTGACTAGCATTAAATTGCTCTAAAATTACTTTCTGCAACTAGAAAAGTTCTTAAATGGGACAAAAGATGTTTTACTTGCATGAAAATCTAATAGGACAGCCATGCCGGCCTTGTAAGTCAGCAAAATAAAGTTGAACTAAGAAAGTGGTCAGTGGGCTAAACCTTCTGCTCCTAGAACATTTCCCAGGACGAAGCACTTAGGGTACAAACTGTACAGCAAGTACTTCCTCCCATTCCCCTTGGGTGACGGGACACTTTCACTGACAGGAGATTAGACACACATTGCATCATCACCATGCTGCTTTCCCTAGTGATTTCCACTCCTTCTGCACGATATAAAACTGTGTCCTTCTTCCTCTGCACTTTCCTAAGGGTAGTGAGGCCCAGCTGCTCTTTCCCTACACAGTGCTACCGAGTACTTGGAAGCATCTTGGTAGATTTCTTTGTTCACTGAATTATTTCAATGCACAGAAACCATCCATTTCTGTGGCTATTACTACAAACCATTAATTTGATAACTAGCTTACCCTACACATCCCGTGCCTGCCATATTATCAGTGCTATCTCTCACTTTGGAGCCTGAACAGTTCTAAAACAGATCCCCGAGACTTTGTAAGGAAATAGAGCTAAACACATAGCACAGCATAATCCGGTAAGGGAGCAACTAACAGCAGATAGGTCACACTGAAGTTTTCGTGGTGTAGAACCTGTTATTCTTGGGAAAGAATTATAAAGCTACTGCTAAAAATTGGCAGCATATATAGGGCACCAAGAAGGAGTAAGTAAAACTGGAGGAAATTAGTCCTTTCCAAAGAATATTAATTATTCAGCATCCTGGTATAATACATAGGATAGCAGTCTAACACACTGTGCATTGCTACTAATTGCCACAGTGTCTGTTTTCCAGTGTAATAGGAAGACACCCATCACCACAAAAATGGCAAGAACGTTATTTAGACACTGCTCTCCTCCTAACTTTTTCCTGTGTTGTTGGGAGGATTTTAAGTTGTCATTGGAAACTAGAAAAGCAACTAGCATGTGAAAAAATCAAGGCTGTTTTTCAGTGTTTCATAGCTTTCCTCTTATGGCTGCTTTAGTAGCGTTTTTAAGCTCCGAGTCATCTGTGTTTTGGTCTCTCCTTTTGTGTACGCCTATTTCCTCACCACAGACTTCCGAACCACATTTGATCTCTCTGCCCTGTACACGGGCACAATGAAAAAAACTGATCATCGATCTACGAGAAGATAAGTTTACACTGCCTGCAAAGCAGCAGGCTGAGGGGAGGAGGGGAGAGCATGACCCCGTTTTACTCGGCACTGTGTTGCCTTTCTGCAAGAAGCACTGACCACAGAGAAGACCCACGCGGAAAACCAAACTAGCTGAGAAAGAGAGGGCTATTAAGGTAGAACTCCAAGCAAACACTGCTAACTTTTACTGTCAGAGAAGACAACTAGCAATAACACAAGCTTGCACAGTCCCTTCCAGAAAGCCTGGCAAAGGAAAGCTGCTCCCTTTTCATTGCAGATCCGGGTTGCTGAAGCCGTGACTCTCGTGACCACAACATTACTCAGTTCTAGATCAGGTCAGTTGCACAAAGGCTCAATAAATATTTACAGGTAACATTTTTTTTCTGACTTGTGACAACTGGGATCAAGAGAACCACCCACTTATCAAAGCCATTTTGTTTAAAGAAGTTTTAAAAGTCACCCAGCAATAAAAAGACAAATAGGAATAGAGGCTGCAGGACAGCAACAAGAACAAATGAAACATCTTACCCCTTAAAACCCATTTATAAAGCAATTTTTAGAGCAGGCAAATTTCTTGAACAAAATTAGCAACTCCTAGAAAACATAATGCACAAACCTCAGTACTAAGAATAACACAAAACATGGCTTGACTATCAGTTTGATTGATCACAGTAGTTGCTGGAGATTGCTCTGAAATTGCGAAGTATGATGAATAACTAGCCAATATCCTACCTGACACATAAAGCTACAAGCAGAATAAAGAAACCTTATACAAACTAACTGCCATTTCCCACAAGAGGATCTCTCTGTAGAAGGCCCATGAAAACTGATTCCTTTTCAAGGACGTCCCATGCAAACATGTAACAAACATATTTCTTGTGTAAAGGAGATCTGAATCACACTGCTGTGTGAAGAAGATCCCCCCCCCGCCCCCAGCCAGCATCAACAAGAGAAAACAAGACAGGATCTGGCAAAACAGCAGCCGAACCTTAGTTTGTACCTACAGACATGTTCAACTGTTTTGCAAAAAAAGCTTCCACCATAGAAATTTCAAAATTAAAAATAGAAGGTGTGCCTCAGAATAGTTAAGTTTTCTTCCTACAATCCTGGCATTATGCTCCTTCTCTGACATGAACACTTGTGAAAGATGTGGGATGGCTGGTACTGGAGGCAGCCTGCTATTAAAACCACATAATTGGTACACTGACAGAAACCTAAGTTGCCTTTACCAGAATATTCCTCCTCCTGTTCCCAGAGACTTCTCAAAGCTCTAATTTAGCTTTCCTGCCTTTGCAATTCATGGCTGCTCTTTTATCAAGACTCCAAAGATGATGTTAGTTCTCACAAGAGAGAGCTGGGACAAGGCTCAAACATCTCCCTGTCATGCAGGGCACCACCTGAGTCTTCAGGCAGGTGTGAAGTCAAAGCAGACACTTGGTGGTAAAAGGCTTTTAGGAATTCTACAATTCGGGCTCTCAGTCACACTTAACCCATTTTGCTAGTCTGTCCTCAGATGTTGTGATCCATGGAACAGATGTAAGAATACGTGGTCCTGCCAAAGCCACCAGCCCCACTTCACTGAAGTGTCTCTCATGTTACCACATATGTGTCTCGGGGCTGCTATGAAACACTTCAAATACTTTGTCAAAACACTTTCTCATTCTTTGGAGAAATCATCCCTTTTTCCCCTATTCCAATCTACCTCTATAAGTAAAGTTCCTCAAGAAAATGCAACATTTTAGAAGCCCTAGCTGATGCCCGCAATCAGGGATTGCTTAGTACTGCTTACACATTAATGGGGAGAAGCAAAAGCTGAATGTCTTTTACCATGGGACAGCATGGACAAATACTCATTGTCTAGACATAAACAGGATATCACTGTATGTAACGCAGTAGACCCACCTCCGTTCTTCTGCACTCCCTTACAGAGCAAGTCACAGAGCAAGAGCCATTAACGAAGACAGAGGGAGAGAGAGATGGTACATACAGGTCGATTTTACACTTCCTTTCCTCTTAATTTTATCCAGAATTCCTTCATCATAGATTAACTTGCCCAACAGCAGGAAAGCAGACATGGCAGGTGCAAGCACAACAAACCTTTGCCACTGGTTATTGTCACTGTAACTACGTCTATCGCTAAGGCAGTATCACTTACGAAAATCTACCCTAGTACAAAACTGTGATGAATGTCCAAGATACTCTATGGCTTTTCAAACAGAATGTTCTCAGGACAGTGACAACACAGCAGTCTCTAAAAGTTTATTAGCAACTTTGAATGGAAGAACCAGAAAAGCAAGAAAAGCCTAAGTTCTTGAGCAAATATTTTCTCTGTTCGCACCTGAGCCGGTATCTCGTGCTGGCCCAACTCTGTCCTCACCCTGTGCCACAGGCAGAAATCAGCACAAATCGCGTTAGCCCTCACCCCTCCAGAGGAGAGTTCTGGCTAAGATTCGCGCCCGCAGCACTGAAGGGAATCCTCACTGCCACCTTGACCCCGAGACTGGGACACAAAGCAAGTTTCCGAGCTCCAAAGTAGCTCTGGCAGCTGTATAAGTCATGGGGGGCCTCCACCATCACAGCAGGGCACAGAGAAGAGGCAAACACCAAATAAAAGAGGCACAGCAAATTCACATGGGGCCTTCCCAGTATAAAGAGAGCTTAAGACAAATCCTAGCTGCCCTGTGAGCAAAATATAAACAGCTTTAGAGAGGCACCATTATAATAAACCTATAATAAACCCAGCTGGCAAGTAGTCCTCCACACCTACCCTGCCGCCCAGGTGCTTTTCTGCATCCATGGGCTGAGCACAACAGCACTGCCACGTGCCCGCACTGCAGCGCTTCTGCTGCCATGGTCTGAAGGGGGGAGAGCAACATGGGATCATGCAGGAGTAACAAGAGCAGGTTATGGTGAATGATGCTTATACAGAAGGAATATGCAGCAAAGAGTGGGAAGTGTCAGGCAACACTACCACCTCAGGACTGCCGGGGTTTAGCACAGACTGAGGCTTTAACCATTAAGTGCTTGGTCTCTTCTCAGCCCCAGAAAAGCAGAGTATGTTCTTCACACAGGCAACTGCAGAAGGCAAAGCTGCAGCAGTACAGCAGGCTCAGATCTAACAAGGAGTAGTTACTGTAATTAAAGTCTCAACTTCCTATTTAAAAAGACAGCACAACCTCATATGGATGACAATGGGTTTAACCCACTAAGCATTTCCAGTACACAGCATCGAAGTTACATATTAGCATTCTGGTGAAAGCACTAACTTCGTCCAGAAATACATGCCCTTCAGTTCTTTGGAAATACCACCGATGCTCACGGAGAAGAGCATGAACATAAAGACCAGTGCATCAGACAAAGAGCCAGAGAAAAATGTATGTGTGTATATATATATATATATACACACACACACGTATATACAACTTGTACTGTGCTCAGAGAGCAGTAAAATCGTACCAGCAGTAAGATACAAAATCCCGTTCCTCCTCCCTCCTCTGAAGGCAGGAAATTCTATCATAAACGTTTTTCTTTCCCTGCTAACTCCGTAGCAGAAAGCAGCACCTTTTCAGTTGAGCAATTTTTTTTTTTTTTTTTTTTTTTTTTTTTTTTTTACTAACGATACTAAAACCTCTCAGTCTTTCTTGCAATTGAACAAAAAGTTAAAGATAAGAAATGCCACTACGCACGCCCATGACGCCCATGTTAACTGAGAATCCTGGACTAGAAACGTTATTTTTACACAACACTGCATGCCTCACAAAATCAAGTCATTCTCCCAGCTCCTCCTGATGGCGAATGACAGCCATAGCACCCCAGCTAGGTGCAGAAATGAGATTTTTAATGTTGTAACAGAGTCACAGTATGATAAAATGCCATAATAACAAGGATCTATGGACAAAACCAAAGCAGGATTTGCTGAGAGACAGTGTCTTATCTGACCCAATACCACACTCAAGGCAGGACCGGGCTCACTGGCACCAGGTCTTCTCTGGGTCTGAAACAAAAACAAACTTCAAGTACTAGTTGAGGCCAACGGCTCTGGTTTAACAGAGTATCTAACTGAAGTAATCTTTAAAAAAGGGACATCTATGGAACAGAGGAGGCACATTAGCAGTAAGGGGTGACTACAGTGTTATGCTCTATGGGACAGAAGAGAGATAGTAATGACAACCAAGAAAAAATGTTTTCAAAATGGGTTAAGATTCAGGCACATAATTTCCCTTTATATAATCAGCTCAGAAATTAATACAGTCACAAAGATTACCATTGCCTCAGAAGAAACAACAACAAAAAAAAGAAGGTCCAGCAAATGACGAACAAAGAAAAAGCACAAAGGAAAATCATACAATAACACAACAAAAACATGCCCACACACATTCCCTATCAAATATTTTATTTATTTTTTAAAGAAACTACAGCAATATGCATGATTACAGAATTATGATACACTGTAAAATGAAAGGAATGAAATGGGCTGGGTCCAAGCACTAGCAACCTCACGCCTTGTCTTTGATACTATCAGTCAGAAAAATTACGTTATCTGAAAAGAAATAGAGAGAATTTCATCTTCAGGATTGTTTTGTCCCACTGAAAGCCTGCACAGTCACACAGACAGCATACTTACGGTAAAATAAATTGCAAAGACATTCATTTCAGAGCATTTCATAAAATAAGTGTCTGACAGGGCTCTTGCTCTATCTTTTCAGAAGGCGGACAATTCAACATGACCATAAATACTCCCAGACAAGTGTACTGAACCTTATTAAAAGCTGCTCAATGGACAAAGGTATCAGGAACATTTTGAAATGGGAGTTCAAGTCTTCGATAACTAGGATCTCTATCAGTTACAGCTAATTTCAGTTTTTCATTTCCAGCAGGCACTACCTATGGGACTAGAGGAAGTCTGTATTTCACCAAGGCTCAAGGTTTCATGGAACACCATGAGACTGGGGATACTAAGAATTCAATAGGATAAATGCTACTCAAGCAAACATGAAAAAAAAAAAAAAAAAAGAAGAAACAGAGCCTTGCTTCTCCCTTTCAGATACTTATTAGTAGTAACTCGTAGCACTGCTGACTCATGACAAGTTTGGTTATTACAGTTATAAACAAACTACACTACAAAAACACTCCAAAGTAGAAAAAAAAAAATTTCCTCTCCTCTGACCCGATTTTTTAGCTACAACTGTGTAACAGAAATGTTCACTTTAGGACCCGGTCACTTCAGCCCTCCTCCAAAAGCCACAAGATAGTGGCTCTACCCCCAGCAAAAAAGTAGGACTAGATTGTCACCGGTTACTCTCCTGCTATTTGTAGACTAGGAAAAGTTCAGTTTCTCAGTTCTCCTCTTCACTGTACCTACCCAAGGAGGAAGCCTACTCCCTACCCAGTGCTTTTTTTATCACTATTGGTCAGACTGAGACTCCATCAGCTTATCTCTACATAAAATATCTTTCACAAATAGAGGTTCCTAAAGTTGGCAGAGCCTCTAGGCTTAAATGGGAAAAAAATCCTTGACAAACCTGCATGAAAGCTATTAAATGTTCTCCACTTTGCTTAGAATAGCAATTTGCCTGGCCTGAGTGCTAGGTGTCTGAAAGCCCATGATATCTCCCTGCTGCACTAGCTGGTTCGTGCAAGCATTCTTTGCAACGAGTGCTGCACAAGTATTTGCTCTCCCATCATGGCTTTTCACAAACAGTAGCAGAGGACACCTACTGGCACAGGCTGCAAACTAAAGAGAGACAATTCATTCTCTCAATCTCCTACTGCAGGAGTGTGAGGAAAGTGATGAACCCGGCTCCATTCAAGACATCCTCAACCCCCTCTCCATTTTAAGAGGATCTATGGGGTGGGCACTGGTGAGTTAAGTTCCTTACCTGCTATAATTGTTGTGGCCTGCCGCCTCACGTTGTTTCTATCTGTATATTCACCGTAGTCCAGCTTCCCTTCAACAAAGAGCCGAGAGCTAAAAATCAAGAATTTGGTTCTGGTTAGAGAACAGCATCACTTTTCTTATTCTCTGTATTTGATTCTGGGATCACACAAGATTTTGCCTCACTTGTTTGAGGTATATTTCTACATATATATATATTTACATATTTGAGGTATATGTCTACAAAGCACTTTTATCTTAATGCAACTGCTGGTCACTGCCATTTTTATATCAATTCTTAGAGAATTAAATCTCCGAGCACATTTGTTATTTATCCACTTACCCCTTCTTCACATACTGATATGTAACATCCCTGAGGCCCGGTCTAAAGACAGAGATCCTGTGCCATGTGGTCTTCTGACTGATATCACCTGAGTTGCATAAAAAGAAGCAGTTGGATACCACATCCTCCTTTTACACAAGCTTCAGAAATTAGTTTCAACAAGGTAATGTTCTCGAATGATGAAAAGTGATTTGAGAAATGGAAGCGCACCTAATTGTCAATCTTATGCTCATCCGCACCCAAATAGAAGTATGGCAAAAGAGAGAAAAACACGAGGTTCATACTCACCTCCCTGAGCTACCTCGCTATCCCCTGTTCGCCACATCTCATTGGTTGCAAGAGAAAAAATGGTAACAGGATTCTTGCCTTCCACTTGCCTCATGACAGGATCCTGTCCAACCCGACCAAGTAACTGCACACGATTCATGGCTGAAATGTGAAAGACCAAATGCAAGTGAGATGCACTGAGGTGTTAAGGACAAATCCATACAGACTTAATAATCAGCAGCTCTTCTTTGAAACTAGAAGCTTTTCCTTATTGTGACAAGTGGGCAGCTTTTGTCACAGGATGTAAATCCCATTTTTCAAGTTCTTCTGACTGCTGTCCTATTTACAGAATCACAGAAGGTTGAGGTTGAAAGCGCCCTCTAGAGATCATCTAGTCCCACCCTCCTGCTCAAGCAAGGACACCAAGAGCATGTGGCACAGGGTCGCATCTAGGCGTGTGTTGAAGATCTCCAGAGAAGGAGACTCCACAGCCTCCCTGGAAAAAGCTGTGTCAGTGCTGTTACCCTCACAATAAAGAAGGTTTTCCTCAAATCCAGATGGAATTTCCTGTTTCAGTTTGTGGCCATTCCCTTTCATCCTGTTGCTGGCCACCACTGAGAAGAGCCTGGTGCCATCCTCTTGACACCCTCCCTTACGGTATTTGTACACACTGATTAGATCCCCTCTCAGGCTTCTCTTTAGGCTAAACAGGCCCAGCTCGCTTAGTCTTTCCTCATACGATAGATGATCCAGTCCCTTAATGACCTTCGTGGCTCTACGCTGGACCCTCTCTAGAAGTTCCATGTCCCTCTTGTCCTGGGGAGCCCAGAACTGCACCCAGTACTCCAGGTGTGGCCTCACCAGAGCTGAGCAGAGGGGCAGGATCCCCTCCCTCCACCTGCTGGCAACGCTCCTCCTGAGGCAGCCAGGAGCTCATTGGCCTTCTTGGCCAAGAGGGCACATTGCTGCTTCATGGGTAACTTGTTGGCAACCAGAACCCTCAAATCCTTCTCTGCGGAGCTGCTTTCCAGCAGGTCAATCCCTAATCTGTACTGATGCTTGTCATTACTCCTCCTCACATGCAGGACCCTGCACTTGCTTTTGTTGAACCTCATGAGGCTCCTCTCCCCCCAGCTCTCAAGCCTATCCATGTCCCTCTGAATGGCAGCACAGCCCTCTGGAGTGTTGGCCACTCCACTGAGTTTGGTATCATCCCCAAACTGCCAAGGGTGCCTCTGTCCCTTCAGCCAGGTCATCAATGAACAAGTTGGACCTGGCTGGACCCAGCACTGAGCCCTGGGGCACCCCACTAGTTACAGGCGTCCAGTCAGACTCTGGGCTGCTGAGCGTGACCCTCTGAGCTGCCATCCAGACAGTCCTTAATCCACCCCACTGTCCACTCATCCAGCCTGCACTTCCTGAGCTTCCTTGGGAGGAGATTATGGAAGACTGTGTCAAAAGCTTTGCTGAAGTCAAGGTAGACAATGTCCTCTGCTCTCCCTTCATCCTTCCAGCTCGTCATCCCATCACAGGAGACCTTCAGCTTATTCAGTCCCTGCACCTGTACCGTAACTACTGCTGAACAGTCTCATTTAGAAGGCTAAAGTTTGTTTTCTTCCATTCCTTTGCCATCCTTTTTCACAAGAAAATATATGATTTCAGATGATCTTGCATGTCTTAAAAAATACACATAAAAAAATTGAGCTTCTTTTTTTCAGACATAACAATAGGATTATTACAGTTATCTTCAGCTGCCAGGACTGGGAAACCTACCAGCTGGGTTTCACCTCCACCACACAGGAGCTACTTACATCTCTCGAGTACCAATGAGCCAACAGTGTCAGACTCATGTCTTACAAACTGACGAAGCACCTGGAGAAAGAGACAGATCCATGAGTTTCCAGAACATAAAGTATGAACACTGCTCATATTCTCCTCTTTGAGCACTTCGGGAGATTTCTACATCCTTTTTTTTCTGGTGGGTATGGAAGAGGACTCAATTCAACGAAATGAAGCCAACGGGGTTATTCAAATAACAACTAGTTAAGGTGGGGTTAAACACCTGGCTAAAAATAACGATTGCCTGAAGGAACAGCTTATTCTGGGAAACAGACAGTTCTCAAAATTATCCAGGATTTTTTACATTGTCATTATCTTTCTGCTTCACTACAGAAAGTAACGAGACGTACCCCATACGCACCTTATTCTGCCACCACATGCACTATGAGGCACTAATAACATCAAGCAAACACCAGCTCGAGGCCGTAAAACCCTGAAAAGTCCTGTGAGAGTAAACACAGGAGAAAGGGAACTCGATGCTGACAAATACCACACCAGACAAGAAGGGAAAAAAAAAAAAAAAAAAAAAAGGCCTCCGAATCAGAACCATCTGCAAGAGGCCTATAAGGAGGAACTGCAGAAAAAAAAGATAAAAAAAAGCTTTCACCTCCTACAGGTGGCTGCAGGGCTCATAGGAGGGTGAGACTGAGAGTCCACAGCTGCACACAGGAACTAAAGCAGATGCTAAAGATGACAAAATAAAATTCTGTGGGGACTGCAAAATATAGGTCTCTGGTGCCACTGAGCACCTGCGTTGTTTATGGACGAACCACCCAGGACTAACTCCACCTGTAGGTCAAATCTCTTTAATATATCCTTCAGTTTGTAGCAGCTGAGTAACACAAGGCCCTGTACCAGTAGATAAGGGACTCTCCAACACAAACAAAGCACAACCAGAATTGCCCTTTTCTCAGTACAGGGGACACTCCTACGTATTTTTGAGAAAAGAAGGCAGTAACAGCTGCGGCCTGACGGGCACCTGCGACAGCTGGGACTTTTCCTGACGAAGGATTTAGCGACGCAGGAGACACCGACACCCCCTCAGGGAAGGGAGGAGGGCCGCGCGCCGCCCGGGGACCGTTAAAGCGCCGCCAAGGGCGCCGCCCCGGAGGGGGGACCCACGCAGCCCTACCTGCCACGCGGGCCGCCGCAACATGGCGGCTGTGCCGCTGCCGCCGGCGAGGGGACGGGAGCGGGCGGCGCTGGAGGGACGGGAGGCAGCCGCGCCGCAGCCCTCACCTCTCCCGCCTGCGCAACGCCGGAAGCGGAAATAAACTGGCGCAGAGCGGCGCGAAGCGGCTCCGTCTGGAAACGCGCCCCAGCTTCCAGTCGTGCCCGGCCGGGGGGCGTGGGGCGGAACCAGAGGCTCGTGAGGGGAAGAGAGCGCTCGGGGAAGGGGGCGGAGGGAACAAGATGGCGGCCGCCCCGCCTCGCCCGAGGGAGACCAGTGGGGGGCGGGAGCAGGGGGGCTGTTGAGGCCCCCACCCGCTCCCGCAGCCCGGTCCGTCACCTTCCTTCCCCTGGACGTTACAGGCAGTTTAACGGGTCCATCCCAGCCTTGAGCGCCTGGGAGACAGGGAAGGAGGGGGAGGGAAAGGAGAGGAGGAAGGGGGGAGAAAAACAAAAAAAAAAAAAAAAAAAAAAAAAAAAAAAAAAAGAGAGAGACCCACTCTTTAAGTAAAAGTAAAGATTAAAAACTTTATTTGCATGGTATGCCTTTCAATGGAATATCATCTACTAGTTTAAAAGTCTGTCCAGCATATGAAAACAAGTCTAGTCTCAATAAAAGCAGAAGTAACCGAGTTACTCGACATTAAACTCACTCTCCCTTTCAGTAATACGCTATTCACAGCTGTAACTCAGGCATAAAACTGACAAGTTCAAGTTATATTTAGCAGGGAGATGAGATTTATTAAATATCAATAAACACACTTGACATGAGCAACTGCAAAAAAAAAAAAAAAAAAATCACTGACAAGATCTAAAGAGTCCTTCGCCCCCTGCCTCGCCTTTGCTGGAAGCACCGTGCTGAGCAGACGGGCAGTTGCTCCAAGTCCAAGAAACTGCAAGGAGAGAGACAGACCCAGCTACTAGCACACGGAAGTGATTTCCTCCCCCACTTCACTCAGGAAGGCCTTGCAGACCAGAACACACCCAGGGAGGCCTCAGGAGCCACCCTGCAAGAAAACAAAGCTTCTGGCAACATGCACAAATCAAAGTGCTAAGGGATGGGAAATTTCCCCTCAGCTTCCACAAGAGAGGCCTCCTTAAATAAGTGTTTCCTTTTATTTTTGTCCACCCTCAATTAATTGCCACTTTAAATACATCCCATGTCCACTAGGACATTAGTGTAACAAGTCTGTCACCTCACATGTAGTTAATAACACTCAAAGCCTCCTCAGTTTCAGGAGGACACAGCTGTGGACACTGTTGCCTTGTACAGGCACAGGTCTCCCCTCTAGAGATTCTCTGGTGGCCAAAGCATTGAGCGCACAAAAATCATTGCCAGTGTCCACCCAGACAGGGGCAAGTGAGCAGAGGCTTAGTTTATAACAAGACTTGTTACACACAAAAAACTCAAACAGGTAACACTGAGGGCAATACTCTTAAATCACATGGTTCAGCTCTGGTGGGAGTGGGTCAAAATACAACAGAGGGGGCTAGTACAGGGCATCAGTCTGTGCAGCCCCTCTGCTTCCACAGGGCCATCCCGCAGCTCAGTAACCCAGCGTGAAGCTGAACGAGCGGCAGCTCTTCCCTCCCACGAGGCGCCTGCCGTTCGGTTTGGAAGACGTGTCACACTCCTGCAGCTTGGCGCATCCCAAGGGCTGCTCCTTCAGGAGGCTCTGGGCAAGACGGGCTTCTTTAAGCTCCCTGCAGGGAGGGGACAGAAGGAAGGAAGCCCCATCACACATGGGGCAGAGTGCATTTCTGCTATATGTGGGATATGCTGCATGTTGTATCAGTACTTTATCACGCATGGTCACATTAAGCATCCAAGTTCCCTGCTCTGATTTAGCCATCTCAGAGCTGGGGTCCCTTAGCAAGACAAGTCCTCACTGTGGCACTGGCACCTTTTAGCACAAGAACCAGTGCAGGAGACCCCCCAGGCAGAATCCCCAGCGCCAGCACCCTGCATTCAAGCCTGGTGGACTGGCACTTGTGGGGCCCACATCTCCTCTCCTTTAGGCCCAAGTCCTACCTTTCCAGCATGGCAGTTTTACACTTCTCCACATTTAGCTGCTGCTGGAGCTGCACAGCTTTTCCAAGGGAGGGGCGGAGAACTGGGTGTTTAGTAAGAGCTGTGGCAGAAGGTCTTTTCACTGGATCAGGATGGATCATGAGCTGGAAGGCAAGTTGTTCAGGATTTAACTCTACTTGACACATGCTCACTGGAGAAAAAAACCCATCCTATCAAGGCTTGTTCCTCACCTTCAGGAGTTCCAGGAAGTTGTGGGGGAGCTTCTGAGGGATTGGTGGGATGTTCCCCTTGCGGATGTGGTGCCACATGGCCCCGTTGTGAGGCAGTGGCCCCGTGCCTGCTGCAAGGGCTATTGTGAGAGCCAGGGCAAAGATGTCTGCCTTCGGCAAGTAGCAGTATTGCTGCAAAGAGCAGATAGAGGGAGACTTACTGCCCTGAAGAGATAGGAGTGAGGATGCCAGCTCAAAAAGACAGGCAGACAAATATGCCTATGACACTGCCTTCACCCTTATCTTCTCTTTAGAAGGAAAAAGATTGATAGTAACTAACATTGGTAGCATCTTTGCACTAATAGCACATTACCATTTTCTCAGTCCTGATGGGCTGGCATTCCACATTAGGGACACAGTAGCAAATCTAGGGGACCACCTAGCAAATAGGTCTCCAACCCTCACAACAACTCAGCTTGAGCTGAACAAGCTTGGCTTGCTAAGACTACACATGCTTATATTGACCTCACTTATTTCCACTTATTTCCTAATCCATTTGTAGGACAGTATCAAGAGTGTTCAATAACTGAACTGGTAAGCACATCCAGGTTGCTTGTTATACTCTGATGCCTTTTTCTTCCCTTGTCAGAGCTAAAGTCAGCTTAAAAACAGAGCTTAAGGTGGCCTGAGTAACACCCATCTGTGCCTGCTACCTCTGTGCACTGTCTAGAGAGTGCTGGTCTGGATACATAAGTTCCTCAGTGGTCACATCCAGCAGTTCCATCTCAGCTGGAGAAGTAGAATGAGAGAAATCCACCACATGGATAAAGCTTTGTTGCATTCATCCCCTACAGGTGAAATAGTTACAATAGCCTAATACTGAGGTCAGTTATGATGTGCGCTAGACTCCACACTCCAATCTATACTATTCTTCACAAAGCGCTGTTCTCACTGATTTCACAGTCAGACTGGCCATAAGAGGCCATGATTCTTCACAAGAAAGATGCGAGACTAATGATTTTACTACAGCTGTTTTCACCCACTTGCACCCCATTCCACCACCTGTACCTCTTGTAAAATCTCATTGGCCAGAAAACGGCTGTCTCCTTCCTCAACTTGGGGATTTGTTATTGATGTCACATGGCCAAGGTCACCTATGGGGAGAAACAGTGACCAATCAACAAGACTCACATAGGTCTTCATCAAAACCAGCCTGCTCTGTAAAGGCAATATAGCACTTAACACCAAGGCATGCCTGCCTCTACTCACATATCTGGGCTTGGAAGACAACAATATGAACTTTTCTGAACTTTTCTCTTTAGAGATACTAATTTTGATTAGCATCAAGATTCAGGCCTATGCTATCAGTTTCACATGCAAATAGCATCTCAGCCACTAGGACAGAGCTATATCAAACAGTAGTGAGAAGCTCTAAAATTAAACCAGTTTAAGCCAGGTAAAAACCTACCAATCTTATACACCACACCAGAAGAGAACTCATCTTCGCTGTCACTCTCTTCCTGCCCTGCAGGGCCCTGAACCACCAGCTTGTGGCAGATGAAGATATTACCTGCAAGACAGTTTAGCAACAGTGGGACTTGGGTAACCTCACTGGAGCAGCTTGGCAACTTCCTCAACATCCCACCCTCTCAGCCAAGCTATTATAAGCTGCATAGCCACAGAAATTGCATATGCCTCCTGACCCTTAGGCTGCTTTCTAGGCAAGTTACCTTTCCAGCACCCCATAGTAGATAGATGTCTCTTATACATAAGATACACTAGTATGATCAAAATCTCTGCCCCTCCCTCTGGTCGCCAAGCTAGAGGCAAAATTCCAGCAGGAAAGAGGTTGGATGTGACTTTAGGGAGAACAGCACAGTCCACATGCCCATCAGCAGCAGCACAAAGAGGAAAGCTTATTTCTATTCTCTGCAGGAACTTAATCCCTCTGGCTAGATACACAGGAAGTAAATACTCACTTTTCACATCAGTGTCACATACAAAGGTCAAGTGTTATACAACAAGACAGCAAGGAATAAGGAAGTCTGTCTTTCATTAGTGACCCTATTGCTTCCCTAGTGCAAGAGGGATTGTTCCCATGATCCAAGATTACAACTGTCACAAGACAGAAGAAAAACTCTGCCAATTATAGAAAAAGGTTCAGCTTTAGAGCACTAGCGGTGGCAAGATTACAAATACAGCTTTAGGACAAGTCCCTCTCTCCAGCAAAGCACTAACACTCCAGCAGATAGAGGCAACACTGGGCATCCAGAGAGCAACACTCACAGGGCAAAGGAGGACAGAGCTTTACTTACTAGGTTTAATATCCAGGTGCACAAGACCAGAGTTATGGATATATTTTAGTCCCATGGAGACTTGTAATAAGATTTCTTTCAGCTCTGCTTCTGTGAAATAGTGTCCAAGCTTTGCATTTTCTAACAGTGCATCTTGGAGACTCCCACCTAAGAGGAAAAAGTCAGTTCTGGCAAATTTTAGACCAACACATTTGGAATAGTTTAGTAGAACTTCTTATTGTCCAGAGCACAAGGGGTGTTATTAGTGACAAACTCTGACCAGACCAGCCAAGCCATACATGCTCTAGTGATCACTTTGATACCACCATTTTTGCTTTAGTCTTTCCAAAGTCTAGGAACACTCTACCAAATACTAAATGCAGCTCTGCTTATAGTGCAAGAGAGGCTGACCTAATAGGGATGCTCCAGCAATTAAAAGCAGAAGAGTTTGTTACTCTTGCCATGCTTACAGGCAGAAGGCAGGTTTTTGAATGGTGGAAGAAAAGTAAACTTCCACTAGCAGATTTGTTATTGAATAGTGTAGTATTTGATACAGAAGCAGGGAAGTTCTGATGTTTGAACAATGACAAATGGCATGGCATTTCTCTCCCCTAATGACCTCCTTTGCCCACTTTCTCCTTTATTCCTAGGTATTCATCCATGGGGTCCCAAGAGGTATCACACTGCTGCAGTGATCACCATGTTTCACAGCTACCTCCACCAGATCCAAGTCATTGTTCCAAAACATCTACCACCAATCATCACTGAGGGGCAACTGAATTAGCAGAACATGGTTTGCCATAAGCTCCTGTAGTAGCCAGATATGGCTTTTCCAGTGTTGTCCAGCAGGTAGTATGGCCAGGGGCAAGCCCAGGTTAGACTATACGCACTGCCTGGAGCACCAGTGGACAGTGTATCCCATTATTTAGCTCTGCTTCTTTGCAGCTGTTGAGCCCTTGCTTCCTATCAACAGGAAGACATGAAATGCAAGGGGTTCTCATCTCATCCAAACCATCTCTCTTCAAATCACTACCCACCCTGATAAAAGGCGATTGTTTCCAAAGTTCACTGCACTTAAATCAGCTTCCCCTGAATCACTTGTCCTCATACACCAGGCTTTACCTGGGCAGATTCAGAGGCAGTGCAGCACCAGTACAAGGACTGCTTCGCCAGGTCAGTCAGCACAGAGGAACTGTTCTAAAACCCTACGCTCATTGCAGGCCATTCACTGCTTGAGACAGTGGCACCATTCAGCACTTGATCCAAGTGCTGTGAATCCATTACTGGATTCTCCATGAAGTCTGAAGCTAAATGCAGTTTGCTCCAGAAATCAAACCCTCCCTTATTTCCGTACAAGCAAAGGCTAGAGTGAGGTGCTGGGATGGGTGTAGCACAGCTCTTACCATTGCAGTGTTCATTTTGGATAATCATGTGATCATCCTCTGCCCATGCCGAGTAGTAGCGCACAACATGCGGATGGTGCCCGAGCACAGCGTGAGCATAAACCTCACGCAGGGCCAACTGCCTGCGGAAACAAGTACAGAAAGAGCAGTCACCACCGTCCCCTCCATGTAGGGGGACATGGCCCTGCCTGGGACCATGGCCACAGCCCTGCTTTTTAGCCTGGCTTAGGAGAGAGAACAGAGTGTTCATGAATCCCACACCAGGCTTGCTGAGTGGCTGTCAAAAAACCATCATTGAATACGTTTGTTCAGCAGACAAGGAGTGTCAGTGTGTCATGCTTGGGACACAACAGAAGCAGGCCAATATAGATGTGAGCAGTCCTGGTTGGGCAGCAGGACATGAAAGTACCAGATTTCATGTTGGACAGTTACTGCCTTAAAACAGGCTAGCCACAAGGGTAAGAGCAGTCCAGGTAAGCTGTTGTATCACTTTCAATACATGCAATTCCTTCCCTTTCTCAGAGCTTTGTATTAAGTTGCTCGGAAGCAGTAACTATCTTCACCCTCTCACCCTCCCAACTGTTATGTGGGGAATAACAGCAAGCAATTTTACTCTGCTAGCTTTAGACCCACGCTCCCTCCTTCCCCATCACACCTCCCAAGAATATGCCCATCATTTCCACTGGCAGCTTCCAGCTAGCACACTCACTCATCCGAAGATCCTGCCAGCGGCCTCTTGGAGCGTTTGATGGCATAAACGCACCCATCAAGGCGTTTGATGCACTTGTAGACAGAGCCAAATTCCCCTACACCAATTTTTTCCAATTCCAGGAACTCCTTCTTGTAGCGGGAAACCATATTGCTCTCTTTCAGAGGGTATCTCTAGAAGGTCACATCAGAAGCAGAGACAGCAGTATGAGTTTAAAGATTCAGATAATGAAATCTGTCATTTTCTAAACCTGTGCAGCATTTGCCCACACAGGACACTTATTTTAGCCCCTCTTGCTGTTCTAGACATGTCTAGGTGTGTTCATCCACACACGCCTGCAGAAATGCTGCATGTCTTTCTCAAAACACTACCTTCTGCTTAGGGATGCAGTGCTCTTTCTGGTCACCTATCAAAGGCCAGAGAGAAAAAGGTTATCAGACAGATTTATTTTTAAAATCATGACTCACTAGCCACAGAGTTAGAGCAGCTAAGGAGTAGGGAACTATATTCTGGGTGGCTGTATGCATGTAACCCCTCTTGGGCTACCACCATCACATCCCTTTGCAGCCCTGTTCTAATCCCAGACCTGTAGCTGAGGGAGTCAGTGAGGACAGAACAACAGAGAACATATCAGATGGCTAGGGAAGTTCAGAGCACTGCTTGCTCTGAACCGAGTAGAAAACAGAGCAGGAAGAAAACAGAAACCCATCACAACAAGCTGTATTTCAAAAGATAGCATTTTATAGCTTCTTAAAAGTTCTTGAGACATTCCCAGCATCAAACTCATTCACTGAGCTTGGATTTAAAATATTGCATATTCTGAGCTCATGAGGGGGGCTTGGTACATCAGCTTAACAGGGCCCCAGCCACCTAAGAGTAGCCTTATTCTGGCAGCTGTAGCTGCAGGCAGCAAGTGCCATCTGCACCAATTCAAGCTCTGCTCAGAAGCACTGGCTGCTGGCTAACAGCAGATCAGCTGGGCTCAGAGCATCCATTTGTATTCCCAGCTATCTTCCCACTCTGTGGGTGCCACTTTTCACAAGACAATCTAAAAGGCTGTAGAACAGCTGGAAGTTTATTGCTCCAGCAATGTTCACTGGGGAAACAGGAGGTGCTGAACACCTGCAGAGGGACGAGTACCAGCAGTGGAAATGGGTTAAGAGACAAGCGGCAGAGCATGAAGTAGCCCCCACGAGAATGCAGCAAGTGATTTCCCTTCCTTCTCTCCCATCACCTGCAGCAATAGGGACTCATTATGCAGTGGCTTCCACACAAGCTGTTGCTATGGTTGCTGGCAGAATTCATATGAACTTTGAGGTAGCAGGAAAAGAGCTGGTCCTCAGAACCAGCCCACATGGAAGAACAGCCCATCACATATTGCATTTCACAAGAAAGATAGATACTACAGCATCTTAACAGCTCTTGAGAAACAGACACCCCCTCCCAGCACATGATTTTATACCTGTGAGCAGTAATAAGCACTCATTAAGCAGTTATTCACCCAGCAAGAGCACTATCCTATTATCAGCACTGAACCATAAAAATATGAAGTTATTTGAGCCTTTCTTACAAAGGAGAGAACTGCAGTAGCCCTGGATGTTACACAGTAGCAGGTTTACTGCACAGCTCTAGTTCCTTTCCTCAGGGCACCACTGTTGCAATATTGGTTTTCACGGCTAGAGGGTACTACTATTCTTCCAGTAAACCCAAATATTTTGCAAGTACTAAGGTACAAACAAATCTACCTACCTGCTCTGAGACAAGGAAATGTTTACATCAAGTGCTGAAAGGGGAAAAATGGTATTTCTACCTCACATGAATAGAGATATGTAATTGTTTGGCATGCTTTCCAGAAGATGGCTGCATGGGTAGTACCTCCAGATTTCATCAGGAGGCAGAGGGGAAGCTATCAGGCACTGGTGCCTGGGCCAACAGCCTAGCTCTGGCACTGCAGGGTAGCGGAGGGTGCAGGAAGCCACCCACATGGGCCAGGAAGGCCCATCTCCAACATGCCCAAGCACAGAGTTTTACCAGCAAGGCGCAGGTACCTCTTGGCAGCAGAGCAGCCAACTCTTGCTAAGACATGAGTGGGTGCTGAACTGCAGCTACAGCAGCTATGGTCGGGTTTCCCTTAGACCCTAGGACACATGGGCATGCCAGGGGGTGGGCAAGCCCAGGCACAGATCCCACCTGCACTCACCCCTCTGCCTGTGCAGAACAGCAGAGGGCCAGCTGTGAGGGGCAACTCCAGCCCAGATGCACCAAGCTGCTCTTCCAGCCTCACCTGCCAGATGAGCAGTCACAGCTGGTCCCCTCAGACCAGGGATCATCCACTTGAATGGGGCTCAATTTTCAGCTGGTGACAACCAGCATTATTCAAACCTGCTACTCTGGGGGTATGGGCAGCTCTGCATTTACCTACACTCCCTGCTCTCAGCTGCAAGCAAGAGCCAAGCTCTCCTCCCTTCTGCCACTCACACATACCTCAGTTTATAGAGACAGCTGCTGTGCAAGAGAGCCAGAATTGTCAGCCAGCATGCAGTGTTATTCAAAGTTTCCCAGAGAAATCAGAAACATCTCTGTTCACCCACCAAAACCTACAGGGAAAGTCTTCTACTCAAGGAGAATAAAGAATTTGCCATCTCATTTCAGATCTTTACTATCATGAACACTGCAAATGAAACTCAGCCCCCAGAATTTATTCATGAGCCATTCAGTTCATTTTTTGGTGTGTCTATCTGCAGTAAAGAAACTATATTTCCTTCACATCCAAAGATGCTCAATACACTTACTAATAGGAACAGGAATACACCTACTTTTTCCAGTCTTGAAGACACCATCAGTTTTTACAGTTAGAGTATTACTTTCCCCCAAAACACTGAATTATGCTATCTTTCATTAGAAAGACCTCCTGGCCAAGATGGATGAGTTTTAGGATTAATTCTCAGTTTTAGGACTAGCACAAGTTTCCTTTGGAGCTTGTTGACTCAAACAAATAAGAACATAAAGCATTCAAGTCTGGAGTTATTTCATCTCATCTCTAATTTCTTCCTGCCTCATATAGGTTTCATTCTGTCAGGATGACATGATTTAAGCTCCAATAGCAGAAAAAAAATTCAATCAGGCACCAAATCTTTACAAAGAACTTACACTGTCTGGAGGACTATGCAGGCACACTCACCTTGGTAGGTAGCTCCTGTTTTACTTGGCTTCTTGGATCAGGATCTCTCCTAAGACGTAAGTTTAGGAAAGTCTAGATGTACTAGAGTACAGCAATCCAAATGAGACTTGATATGAAAGCATTTTTCAAAAAAAAATCAGAACTCACTTTACAGTTTGACAAGATACGTATTTTATAGAAATTAGCACACAGTGAGTTTCTAATGACAGCCCTAAGTAATGTAGCCCCAGCATATGAAGTCTTTGTTTCTGTCCAGAAAGCCTCCACATACTAACCTGCACCATTTCTACAGAAGCATTATTTGGTAGCACTCCTCTGCTCACCACCTCAGTTCTGGGGAGGCGTATCCAGCTGCTAGCAACAACGAGAGCTCCCCACCATGCTTTAAAGGAGTCCCTGGGTGGGAGTCTGTGCTGTTAGAATTTGGGGCCCTGCAAATTTCCCCCCCACATTGAAGTTACCTGCTAAGCCTCCACTTAATGTTTCTGTTGTTCAGAACATGTAGTAGAACGCCTTAGTTTTTACCTCCTTTATTATACCTCCTTTCTATTACCTTTACAAGCCTGCAAATGTTTGCACCAAGAAATACCAGTGAACCAATTCATCCTTAGCAAATAAAGTCTAGGAACTAAATGTTTGCTTCATTACTCATCCCCTTCAGACAGGCTCCTTCCCATCCATTATTTCAAAGTTCACTTACAGCTCTCCTTTGGCCTTCCGCTTGCCATTAGGAAGAAAAATCATTTGTCGATAGGACTCTGGCGTGAAGGGGTTGATGTTGACATGAGAAGCTTGGGTAGAGTCATCTGAGTCAGCACCAGGAGTAAACCTCAGATGTCGAAATCCTTTGGGTGGGACCTTTGTCCCAGATGATGGAAAAGCCATCTTCGATAACAGACTCTGGATTGGGGGGGGGGGGGGGGGTAGAAAAAAGGGGTTACAGATGAACCAGCAAAATGTTTTCATTGCTGCTATACCAGAATAGAATGTCTGCCCTATTACAAATAAAGACAAAGATGTTTGCAAGGAGAACTTGGCTCCTTCCATCAGGATAGAGGAAGCACCCATTAGAACCCTGCACCCCTGATTTAGTCCTGACAGCTGGTTGCTCCTTCCACTACGTGCTAAGTTATTCACTAAGCCCTTTCAGGCTCTCTGCACTCCCCACTCACTTGAGTGAGACTTGCGGAGCTATTTCTGCTAACGCAGTTGATGGGAGCCAGCTTCCCTCCCTCCCCCAGGGCAGGGGACACCACACAGTTGCATTCACACAGAAGACCCAGCTTCACCAAGCTGGAGCTGTCACATCAGCTTGAGCAGGGCAATTTAGTCAGGAGAACTACAGGGGACATCACTCAGTTCCCTTTGGTTTCCCAGGAATAAGCAGTTTTATCAGAGGGGAAGTCGGAAGAAGCATATTCCTACAGTACTGGCAAAGCAATGAAAAAACAGTTCCTTTTGAGAAAGGAGAAGCTCTGGTTTCAGAAAATAAGGAAGAACCTCTAGATCTTCTAGTCCAACTTCCCAAGGAGGTGCAATCCAATGGCTTGTCTACCAGCTCCAAGTCCTGGCTAGGGTAGGCCATAACTTCAGAGAAAGAATGGGTCTTGATTTCAATAATGAAAACTTACTTCCCATGATGGTCTATTCCCTTTAGATAGATTTAGGGAATAGAAATCCACTTTTTCAGTTTCCATTTGGCTTCTTTCAAAAAGGTGGAATAAAGTTTAACAGTTTTTTTTTTTAGTATACTTTTTCCCCCCCTAATTAAAAAGCCCAGAACGCAGAACTTTTTACCCTATGAGGGTCCCTTCACACTGATTAAGATATTTGTATGTCTTTTTAGCCCAAAGGCAGTCTGACTCTCACAGCAGAGCATTTACTTGGCTCCAGGATCATATTTGTGATTACTTTCCCCCCTTCACATTTCTGAGTAAAAAAAACACAGACCAGATTTGCATTATCATCCAGCCAGCTGATGCTGCACATGGACATCCCTGTTTTAATACCATTTCAATACTAGTGTGTCTACTGGGTTTCTGGTACCACAAAGAGGGAAGGATTTATCCCTCTGTGACCACAACACACAATTCCTATAAAGATGACACACAAGTTCAGCCCCTTAAATACAAAATACAGATAAGGCTCAGGTTCTTAAGTCCAACTTATCTATTGCCAATGAGTTGTTGTTAACAGCTCAGGAGGAGTCAGGACATTTGTGCCCACTCACAGGTTTCTATTTATGAATCACAGTTGCATAGTGAAGGCACCTGCAGTCAAGATTTTTAAGAGACAAACAAAATAAGAGAACAGGAGCGGACTACAAAGGGCAAGATTCACAAAACACCTTCCACAGAGACCACTTATCCCCCAGAGAAGGGGCCAGCCCCAGCAGTGCCACAGAGCAGGGGTCTCATTACCTTGGGAGTGTGAGGGGTGTCACAAAGCTGCAGCTTTTTCCAGGTGATGTGCAGCGGCGTCTCAGCATTGCTATGGCTCTTGGTCACGCATGGAGAGGACGTCAGGGCAGGACTGGCCCAAGCCTTAGTCCTGCTGAGGAAGATTTCACTGAGCTTCCTCTGAGGGGTGGCAGGGAGGGGACTGCTCCCACGCCACTTGTGGAAGTCACAGCTCCTCAGAGGGCTTGAGCTCAAGCTGTCCTCTTCTTGGATGCTTCTGTCTTCGCTTTCCTCTCCACAGCTAGAGAAATCCAACTTCTGGATAAAATCATCACTGTTGTCCCAGTCATCCATCATACCACAGGAAAGCCAACAGAGCTGATCCTGGCCTGCTTTGTTGGGGGAGAAGAGAGCATTATTTACACAGGCACATTAATTGCTCTCAAGCCCCCTACCTTTCCAAGGTTAGTAACTCTGCTCAGCCTATCCTTCCCCACACACACACAGAAGCCTAGACCACTAGGAGTTAGCATTTGATTAAACAGAATAAGGAAAAGTATCCTAGAACAATACAGGCCCATTCAACTACTCTTTATGTAACAGATTCTGCTTTTCACTTCAGTAGTGTGAGGCAGATACAACTCAGAAGTCTCTCGCCTCCACAACAAGCCTGCAAGAGAACCTCTCCTCCTCCCACCAGCACTCCTTCCACAGGAACCAAATTAGCAGGTCTTACAGAACTAGACATGCCAGTCATCCCCTCAACCTCTTCTATCTTAAATTCCTCATCCAGAGGAAAACAACATGCTAGAGGCACCTGTAAAAGCAGAGGAACTCCAATGACTACCAGGCACCTTGCAGACAGCCTACTTCTGGTGCCCCCAGCACATTTATAGATGCCTCACAGCCCTTGGCCATTTCTGGTACTCAGCAGCACCTGAGCACAGTCGCCTGGGCCCAGGAGAGGCCACAGCTGGGGCTTTGCTGTGGATCTGGAGCTGCTCTGCTGGTAAACAGCCCAGCAGGACAGCCAGGGTTCCCCAGCAGTCACCCTTTGCTTCTGTGCTCCCGGCCCTCCTCCAGCTTCCCAGCTCCTGTAGGAGGGATGTTTGCAGGCAGCTACTTGCTTTATGTTAACCCCATCACATGCACAGTTTAGGCTATCATATGTAAAGCCTAAACTGAACATCTTTCACATAGGCTTTACCTATATGAAAGATTAGTGTTCTGATTACAAGATTTTATGCTATGCTGTTCAAAGTCTGAATTTAACTTCCTGCATTCAGGTATGCCTTGCACCAGTGCTGCAGCCTGCATGGGGAAGCTCAGTCACCTCCTTTATAACATACTGGACTTCAGGATAGGAGTTTGGGAATGTATCCAGGTCTTCAAATGGTAGCAGAGAAGAAGGCTCCTGTCTCTAGGGTCCAAGTGCCTATGCTGGCAGAAGTGGGAGAAGCCTATTGGGTCTGAGGCTGCAATGTGCACGGTCTGCCCCCAAGGGCAGCATCCCTCACAGCTCATCAGCAGTAAGATAGGGGCTCTTCTCTTTGTGCCTCTCAGCAAAAAACAAGGATCTTTTTGTGCCCTTGTGAGCGTGCATTTTGAGGAGGAGCTTGAATGACTTTTAAAGAACCAGAAGATAGGTTATGATAGCCTTTTTTCCTTAGCACTGAGCAGAATTGCCAGAGGATATATAGAGACTTGGGTGCCCTCAGACCAGAACAGACAAGGGTTTTTCAGTATCCAAACGATGCACAGTCGATGCATGTGTTTTCCAGTGCATGAGTTAAAAGGAGCTCGCACCAGAAAAGAAATGGTCAGGCCAGTTTGCGCTCACTTGGCCTTCATAACCTGGTCTGACTTTTAACTAGAAGTGTGGCTGTTTAGGTCCTTTTAGTTGCCTGTTAAGACTGACTAGCAATGACTTCCTACAGGCCACCAAAAAGGTAGCACCAGCACTCAGTCAGGTTCCTACTGCTTGTGCCTGATCTGGAAGTTGTGAACTTTTTGTCTGGGCAAAGAGCCTGCCACCTCCATCCAGACCCTTTCAACCCTGTCATCGCATGACATGACTTCTGTCATGTACCTTGCCTGTGAGTGCCTGAGCTGGCTGCTTTTTGTTAGGAAAAGGCAAAGCCACCAGGGGATTGCAGGGGGAGCACTTAGGGACTTGCCTTCCTCCTTCACCTGAAGCCATCTGCAACCTCTTAAACGCTGCTGCAACTTGACTGTATCGATCATAGAATCATCAAGGTTGGAAAGGACCTTCAAGATCATGAAGTCCAACCATAAACTTCTGAGGCTTTTTAGAACCTGAGTATCATCTAGCCTTCACGATGTATGTTTGACAATGGGAATGCTGGATAGTAATATTTTAATCTGAACAAATACTATTTTCAGTCCCCATAACTGCATGGCAGTTAATATCTCAGAGGTGGAACTCCTTCATACCTCACTTGTGGTCTCCTCTCAAACCTTTGTTGGACCTTTTTTGTGGTCGGGGTGTTAGGCAGCCATTTTCATAAGGAGCAATGTGCTACGAAAGGAGAAAAGTTGAACTTACTGAGTAAAGAAGCTCTAACTTGTTCATCTTGCCTCTTCTAACTAAAATCCATCACATTTGCACTTCTATTTTTTTTTTTCTAGAGGACTACTCAAAGATCTGGAGACAATTTCATTAGCCCTTTCTTTTCTTAGAAAAAAAAAAGTGTTTATTTCCTCTCAAAGGAGAGATTTTTCTCCTAAGAGGGCCAAATTCTCTCTTGGCTGAGGTCTCTTTGATTTTGGTAAAGCAGGAAGGCAACGAATGTGGCCCTTAGTTTTAAACTTCACGTATATCTAGAAAATTAGGTGCTCTTAGCAGGCCCAGCTTTCTGGCCTTAGCGGTTTCCATACCTCTAGTGCCACCAGATCTTTTGTCCTATGAGTTTTTTTCACCAAAAGCACAGAAGTCACAGGGTACTGACATTTCGTGTATCTCCAAGACAAAAGAAATCAGTATTTCCAGACTTTCCTTTCTCTGTCCATCTTGAGCTGGGACTGTTTTCGGTGGGACCTGCCCAGCGAGGTAGATGGGGAATGGCTTGGCACCAAAAACAGCCTCTTGGGGAAGGGAGGGATTAATAACCAGAATTTGTTTCCCCACCTGGATCTCTGTGGGGACGAGCGACATTCGTGCCAGCAGCACTGTGGCAATGATGGTAAGGGGAGAAATGAGCTGTTGCTTTACCGTCACTGGCATGCAAAAAATGTTCGTCAAAACACAGCTTGACACTGTCTATATGGTTGAAGTGAAGCATGTGGCTAAGTATTTGCAGGATCTGGCTTTTCCTTATAGCTATTTATACAGTAACAAAACACTGCAAAGTATTTTCTTTTTTTTTTTTACCAGTCACCTTCCATGAAAAACTCCATCTGCTAAACACCACATATTGCGATTGATAGTTTTGCTATGTAAACTTGAGTATGGGCTTTGTGAAACAAAATGCCTACTCAGTACTGCAACTATCTGAAACGACATTCACAGCAAACAGGCCCTAACTTTAAAAAGAAAGAGAAAGAGGAAAAGAAAGTGAAAGAACTCAGTGTTAATGAAAGTGGATCATGAGGTTCTTATTGGCCTATGGACGATTTGATGTGCTCAACAGGAAAGGAGTTAGGCAATTAAGACCTTTATGACAATACCTTCCCTTTAATTGTGGCTGCCTTAATTGGCTAATGCAATTAATCAGAAAGTCTTCGGGAACTGATCTGAAGCTAATGATACTTAATGGCATTGGAGGCGGCTTAGTGAGGATGGTAATTGCACTGAGCTTGGCATCCCGGGGGTGTCTTGGTGGCCCTTGTGTTAGAGGCGACATTAGTATCTCCTCTCAAAGAGGCCCTTTTTTTAAAAAAAGGGGACTTGGGCTGGTTTGGATGGGAGGTGCCCGGCAGGGCTTCCCGCGAGGGCCCACACTGCTGGACGCACCAAGCCCGGAGGCGCAAAGTACCTGGGGGGCTCTGCGTTTCCTCGTGTCGCTCAGGGGAACCGGCATTGGAAACACCAAGCAGGCACAGGCCGCCTGTCCTTCCGTTGCATCCAGCTCCAATACCTGCTTTAACAACGCCGTTTTTCTATGCTTTATTCTGCTTTTTATGCTTTAATTATTCTCTTAAATAATAACGGCGATGTTTGGTTGATTACTACCGCGAGACTACGGGACATAACTCTGACCATCGCCACCAACGGCCGCCGCGCGAGCCGTAACGGCCCTCAGGAGCGGCGCGCCCCGCCCCCTCGCACGCCCCGCCCCCAGCGCGGGAGGGGGCGGGGCCAGG
>JAYECN010025169.1:10794-29063 GCA_035222435.1 Microcambeva ribeirae | reverse complement strand
ACGGTGTCAAAAGCCTTGCTGAAGTCAAGGTAGATGACATCCACCGCTCTCCCCTCATCCATCCAGCTAGTCATTCCGTCACAGAAGGCGATCAGGTTAGTCAAGCATGGTTTCCCCTTGGTGAATCCATGCTGACTACTCCTGAGCACCTTCTTGTCCTCCTCATGCCTGGAGACATCTGCCAGGATGAGCTGTTCCATCACTTTTCCAGAGATGGAGGTGAGGCTCACTGGCCTGTAGTTGCCCGGGTCCTCCCACTTGCCTTTTTTGAAGACTGGTGTGACATTGGCTTTCTTCTAGTTCTCCAGCACTTCCCCCTTTCTCCAGGACCTTTCAAAGATGATGGAGAGCGGCTTAGCTATGACATCCACCAGCTCCCACAGTACTCTGGGGTGCATCCCGTCAGGGCCCATGGATTTGTGGGTATCGAGTTTCCTTAGGTGCTCTTTGACCCAGTCTTTCTAAACCCGGGGCAGGTCTTCCTCTCTCCAGGCTTCCTCTCTTGTTCCTGGGGCCTGGGACGCTAAAGGGCTGCCTTTCTTTAAGTTCCTTCCCACTCCAGACAAGAGTTCTGCAATAATTTAGGCTTCATAGGAGATAAAACCTCACCATGTTCTGTACTTTCATAGAGCTTTAAATCAGAAACATCACAAAACTTGGTGAACTTTGATTTGAAAAGGAATAAAACAAAAAAGGTATTTACTTTTCTCCCATTGGATCACAGACATTTTGGTACATGGTTCTTTGGTGGAATGTTGATAAAATGTATCAAAATAGTATATCCTCAACACACTAAATTCTGAGCCTGGATCTCATCTGGTTTCATTTCCTTCTGTATTAATTTTCTTTTAAAGGATATGAATGTCAGAAAGTTAAACTTTTATTCGTGTTCTGATTTAACAGCCACACAAAACAAACTGCAAACATTAAAAGTAAATCAAGCACACTTTATAATGTGGACATCTTCTGCAGCAAATTATGTAAATGGAAAGTTGGAGTCAATTTCCAAAATATACAATTCAAAACCGTCATAATCAGTAAAGCTAGTCTTAGTTAAATTTTGACATTTGTAGAAGGATTATTACATTTATCTATTACTTTGCTTGACATTGTCTTTAAAACTATATAATTAAATTAAATTAAACAATAGAAAAGGGAGGCCAGAGGAGGTTAAGTTGTATTTGTTAAAATTTCAACACTATTACCATACAATATGATTTGCAGACAAATGCAGGATCAGAAAGGAGGGAAAAAAAAAAAAAAAAAAAAAAAAAAAAAAAAAAAAAAAAAAAGCCAGAAGCACCGTACACAGTACTTTTAAGTGAATACAAGTCAGGGCAAAAATTAACCATCTCTAATGAAAAACAAGAATCTGTACAAGAGTTCTTGAAGTTAATATGAGTGTCCATACTGACTTCAGAGTCTTTTGAACATGCCATATATTATTATTTCATTTTTATGTCCTGGTGGTGCCTCAAATGCAGCTAAGTTCCCTGATCTCCATTGTCAAATATTTTATGGCTCCCACCGAAAGCATGATTCCTACCCTGCAAACCCAGCAATTCACCTTTGATTTTCAACTGAAGTTCTGAATAATTTGGAATGACATTGAATACAATAGGAAATAAGTTTTAAGCCTGGAGATAAAAATTCTTTCTTACGTTAGTGCTCTGAAAGTTATTCTGGAGCTACTCTGAATTTATCTAGGATGGAGTGTAATGAAAAATGGTTATATAAAAAAAGACACATCTGCTTTTAGCAAAATGAGGCAGGAATAAACACTGACTTCAATGGAAATCCAAAATGTTGCACCACTTCTATTCCCTGGAGTTGCAAGAAATGTGCTCTGCAAGAAAGCTATTTGGGAGGTATCCCTGAGGGAGAAAAGAAGGGGAATCTCTGCAGCCATACTAGTTTATGTGCTAGTGGCCTCATTTCCTTGCTGGGCCAAAAGTATAGAGAAAATATAGTGCAGGACTGCAATTGGAGAGAAATAAACTATTTCTGTCTGTGCCATGGTGTTATATCTTTCCTGTCTTGAAAGTTCTCAGGGCCGTGTAGCTCATCAGCTAGCTGATCTACTGCATCTTGACTTACACCTCTAGCAGCTAGAGAAAAGCTGTTACCTTGTAGTGGTAATATAGAAGCTACCAGAGGTGCAGCAAAAGGTAAAGAGGTAACAACTACAGAAAACCTTGGCATAAATTTGCATCCGAGATCAATTGTAAGAATGTATTTCTATCCTTGTTCTACCATCTTCTCTCACTAAAGAAAACTTGAGAAACCTTGAGATCACCAGCTGAGTCACAACTGTGGTCTGTGTTACTTACAACACCAGAGAACACATGGGCAGCAAAATGATATTTTATAAACCATTGAAATGGCACTTCCTTGTTTGTTGTTGACAAATTTTATATGGCAGTTGGACATCTACCCTTCTTTTTTTTTTTTCCTTTTAATCTGCCCACTTGGCAAATTCAGCTTTATAAATAAAGAGCAAAAGTGAAAAAAAAAAAAACATAGCCCACACAAAGTCCTTTCTCTCCCTTATCAATTGTTTCTACCCTGCATTTATTCCCCTCCAGAGATTTACTCTCTTCTGACTCATATAATATGAGCTGATTTAGTATTAGGTGGAGGTATATACACCTTTCTCACTTGTTACATAACATGTAAAGGAATTACCTGACAATCTGAACAAATAAACTCTGAGCAAAAACACCTGAAACTTTTGGCTTGAACTCAGGAATTGGACACAACACTACTGTAAAATAGAAATATACTGTTGATGTTGGCATACCAAAGGGCTGATGGCAGGATTTCAGCTGTGTTTAGGAATTCCTTTGGGCATCACAGTGCCCCAAAATATAGTCTTTAGAACTGTGGAAATGGCTTTCCCAGGACAAATCTATAGCTATGAACATGTTTCACTGTTTTACAAAAAAAGAAAAAAAAAAAAAAATAGAGTTGGTCTAGGTAAGGCTCCACTGTTTAAATCAAGAAAATAGGGCTTGAATATGAAAGATATCAGTGTTTTATACCAGACTTAAGACTCTGAATAACCTAATCACTATATATAGTTATAGGCTCTTTTTGCACCCCTGGCAGAAGATGCCCTTGATTTTTTGAGAAGCATTATTCATTTTCCATACCCTATTCTGTGTCAGCAAATATCAACAATCATTCCCCTTTAAATCTATCTTCAAGACATCAGTAATGTGACAACAGAACAACTGTCCATTGCTATGCTCAGGACTTAATTTAAATATTCCACTGTATGCGACCAGTTATCTGTCTTATCTGCCATTGCCTCTTGTCTAATGGGCAGGTAAAGAGTTGTTACTGGGAAGAGCTGTTTTTCCCATGGTTTTAAGAATTTTTGTACAAATGAGTACAAATGAGCTTTTTGTGTACACCAATATTATACAAAATACTATTAATATTATTTCTACTACTACTGCTACTATTACTTAAAAACAACATTACGCATGGGATAAAAAGTATTAATTTTAATCAAAAAACTTAGTGCAGAAATATATACCTTATTTTAATCGAAGTTATTTTGGTTCTATTAGCTCACACAATCTTAGCTCTGTCTTTCTCAAAAAGATGAGAAAATTAAATGTTTTTGTAGCAAAGATGAGAGAAAAAAAAATATTCTTAAGGAGTGAAAATTCTTGTTCCTCTTGCTATGCCTTCTTCCCTTCCCCCATCTGGTAGTAGCTTTCCCTCAAAAAAATGTAAACCTTGCTTTAACATAGGACTTCCCTTGAGATGCCACATCAAAGTAGTTGGAAGGTAGATATCTACTTAGTGCTAGTTTGGATGAGCTAAGATTACTTTATCTAAGGTGTCACTGGGACCTGCAGTTAGCGTGGGAACAAACCATAGAGCACAGAAATATGTTTTAATTAGAACAGTATCTTCCAGGGTTATCAGAAAACGTACTGAGCAGTGTCATTCTCTCTCTTCCACTCTAGAATTTTGTTTGCCATACCAGATCAACCTTAAACTTTCCATTAGGCTTAAATTTTTCACTTTCATTTTCAGAATAATTTTAAGAGTCAGAATAACTATGTGCATCATTTTATACATACATATATACACTTCTGTAGATAGATATATATATGCACATATAGCTATATACTTATGTATGTACATATTTATAAATTTGTAGTAAGATAAAAAGTTTCAGTGACTGTGTAATTGCAGAACTGCTGGGGATGGAAGGCACCTCTGGAAACTGTCTGGCTCAAGCAGGGTCAGATACAACAGGTTGCCCAGGACCATGTTCAGTTGGGTGTTGCATATTTCCCACCTGTTCCAGTGTTTGACCACCCACACAGTGCTCAATTTTTCAAGTACTTTGACAATTCAAGTACCTTGTTGAACCAATGGTATTATTCTCCCCCCTTTTCTTCTTTTTGTTAGTAATAAAGACATATATTCCAATTTCATTATCTGGCTTATTGGCACAATTAGAATGTGTTGTGTTTGCATTTTCCACAGGTTATTCACATATTTCCTAGGCCCTGGTGTACTTTGTCTTTCCATCTGAATTAATTGTTCCAGATCTTCAGTCAACAATGAATATTCTGTCTAGAACTTATTAAATTTGATGGAAAGTGAACTTCTGATTTCAGTCTTTGTATCAGGGCTGATATGTTTGGCAAAAAGTTTGTTATTGTTGCCATTTTGTTTTGTTTTGTTTTGTTTTGTTTTGTTTTGTTTTGTTTTGTTTTGTTTTGTTTTGTTTTGTTTTCTTCAGGCAGAAGAATAATCTCCTAACTCAATACAACCATTAGCCGGAGAATAGAAACCCATTTTACCCCACCACACTTCCCCACTCTGTCAGGTAGATATGATAGCACAGGTTGGGGAAGTGAAGATGACTGTAGATGGGTCTTTACATATGGTATCTATTATCCAATTTGGTACAACAACTACTTGTTCTGTTTCAGAATGTGACACTGTGTAAAGGGTTCATGAATTCAGGGATACAATTTCAGGAGTTTATGCTGAATGAGTTGTTATTTTTTGGATTTGAAAGTAGGTACTAGTTGTCAGTACTACTTTACAACTGACAAGAAAACAGATATGCTATGGCACAAGAAAAAAAAAAAATCTAGGGTGTCACAATTACCTTTTGTTCTTCAGAAAATTCTTTGTTCCCTCAGTGGCTTCTCAAAAAGCAAGCAGCCAAAAGAAGCTCCCTCCTCTGTTCCTCTCTTTTTTCTGGCATGTGGCAGACACAAGCTCGAGGCCTAGCTGGAAGGAGAGCATCCGCCAGAGGTGTTTGCATCTGCAGCGCCAAGAGCTGTGCAGCTGTGCACTCCCGAGCCAGTCCTGCAATCTGAGCAATATATTCCTCCCAAACCCCTAGCTCTGTAACCTGAGAGGGGTGGGAATGCAGCACTGCAGGCAGGAACCTTCTTTCCTTTTCCACAGGCAAATGTGCCAGAGGACTATCCGGGGATGCTGTGAGCTGCCAGTGATGAAAAGGACCCACACCCACATTCATAAATTCATGTTTCCTCTGATCATTAGGTTGCTGACTCTTCTAGGGCAATGAGTCTGGTCTCTCCTGTTTTGGATCTAAGATTTGACTCTGGACCCGTGAAGAATTCTAGAGATACTTTTGTGAATATAGATATACAGCTGCTAAAAGTTCCAGCTGACAAATCATCACTACTTAATTGAAAAACATTTTGTTGAAAAATTCCTTTCTGTTTTCACATCATATTTTTAAAACATGAGAGGAAGTGGTGGGTGTAGCAATTTCAACAAATGACCAGAAGAACCAGAGAAATAAGCCCTGAGAGAAAGGAAAACTGTGAACAAGTAGGGGAGATTTTTTTCCCCAAAACAATCAATAGTCAGTGTGACTTCTGCTTCTAAATCTTCTCATCTGTTCAATACTGTTCTCCTAAATCTTTCTTCAGAGTAGCTTTCTGTCATCTGAATATTTCCCTATCAATGATGACTTCACTGGGAAATATTATTCTGTTGCTAGGAACCAAATGTGTTAACCAGCATGACGTGTATATATATATATATATACACACACACACACACACACACACGCACACACACACACACACACACACACGCATATATTTTGATATATAAATATATGTATATATATATAAAATTAAAAATAAAAACCCTTATAATAGCTTCCTTAAAGCTATATATTCAAAGAAGTTAATATTGTCTGCTTACATGGCAGGTCTACTATATGATAATAGAACAACCTGACAAATTAATCTTCAAAAGTAAGAAATTGCACTATTTTCTTGAAAATTTACAGAATTTTTTTCTTGAAATTACAGAAGAAGAAATATCAGAAATACTGGCAGACAAGAGTCATGGGCTGATTTGCATATTAGGTGATCATGAGAAGAGAATGAAGGATATATAGAAAAGACACTGGAGATCAGAGGAGACACTTTTGCAGTTAAGCCTTGTTAGTGGTATGAGGAGCAATATGAGTAATGCAGATACTGTACTTCTTTTAAAATCCTAGAAAATAATGCCTACTTATTGTCTCTGTACAGATAAAAAACAACCATAGAAGAGGAGGCATACAGTGGTTTGATACTTCTTCTTATGCTTTGTCAGTAATTATGCAAAACAAGAATAAAGTACTGTGGAGCTGGTATGGAAACTTTTAACCAGCACTCTGCAGAAATGTCAATCACTTTGCAGGTAAAGGGCAACAAAAAAACCCATCCATCTGATGCAACTTCTGAATCTAATCTTTAGCCCATTGGTGAGAACTGTGGGAAAATTTCAGCCTCTTTCAGAAATAATCTTGCACAGTCCCAATGGACTGCCAAGACCATTTATGTTTTAAATTTTATTATTGTAATATACAGTATTATTATTTTCCTGGAAGAATCTTGGGATAGAACTTTGTGGTTATTTGCTGTTAAGTGGGATGTCTAAATAAAAGTACTGCAGTTAGACAGAAATAATGGAATATGTGGTTTACCATATAAGGATTTTTTTTCTCTAATTTTCAATAGTACTGTAGCTCAATTTCCACATTTGTGTTTTTATTTTTAAATCTGTAATTAATTTAAGGCTCATTTTATTGGACATTTGAGTCTAATTACTTCTTTTGTGGGCACAATCTGGTATTTAAACATCTGAATGCTTGAAAACATCCACCATTATTTGCATCTATAATCATCTGCAGTATCAAAAATGCAAGTGCGAAATTTGACTTCTATTTGATAATTAGCCCCTCCACAATTATTCATGTATTTATATAATACACACAAAAGGTCAAGTAACTTTTGGAAAGATCATGTTATATTCTTGGGAAATCCCTGTTTTTTTCTTTCTTCAGTGATGCTGTGAGGAGTCCAAAGGAAATCTGCAGAGCAGGAAATATTACAACGCGTTTATTTATTATAGA
Source organism: Microcambeva ribeirae (assembly GCA_035222435.1). Lineage (NCBI taxonomy): Eukaryota > Metazoa > Chordata > Actinopteri > Siluriformes > Trichomycteridae > Microcambeva > Microcambeva ribeirae. The sequence goes on along the minus strand of JAYECN010025169.1, from coordinate 21,640 downwards.
AAATCATTATACGTAGCACTACTGAAGATTGTATTTAAGTTCTAGGCTTTTGCTAAATGTCTGACATACATCAATTATTCATAGAGAATTAATAAACAGAAAGAAAGGTTTAAATGTTTTTGAAGTATCATTTGTGAGAAAAAAAAAGATTTTTATAGACACTTTTTTAACTATCCTATAAAAAATGTAATATCTAATTGTATATATTTTAACTGATGCTTATTTTCAGAATTCAGCAATTGCCTCTGAAATTACTTTGCCATATATTCAATTTTATCTATTTCTTATTGCGTTATGGAGCAGCTTTCCTATTTTATATATAATGACTTCCATTTAATTCATTTATTTGTAATTTGATCCTCTGTCAAAAGACCTGGAACTGGGTCACTGGAATAAAAAATAGCCTTTTATTCTTCATAACTGTGTTTGCTTAAGCAAATATTTCTGGAAAAGATTCATCACTTTTTTTTTCTTTTTTAATTAAAAAGGAAAAACAAAGCTGAGAATGACAAAAAAAGTAGAGAAAAGGCTGTGACGCATACAAAGGAAATGTAGCTAATATATTATAATATAAATATTAAAGACAATTATTTAAAATATAACATTATTATACAGAACAGTCTTGTCATTGTGATAAAAAGATCAACCATTTATTTCAATTTAAGGGACAAGAATAGAATAAAATAAGTAAAAGAGAGGACATACTATTGATACATTATTATTGTACTAATTTGGTAAAAATATACTAATTAATCTTAGATAAACAATGCTTTGCTTCATATTAATTTGCTTGCTTTTTACAGAAAATTTTGATGTCCTGGTACATGACCGGGTCATATGTACAGACAAATGGAGCAAGTAAGTAATGTCTCAGGAGTATTTCTGAGAAGAGTAAAGATAGGAAAGGCTCTCTCATAGCTTTCCAAAGCAGAGTGTAGCAAAATATCAGGAAATGAGACCTGCTAAGTATATCTTGAGCATGCAGATGACAAAAGTGAATAATTTTTTTTCTAGCGCAAAATTGAGGCTACCTTTGTCATTCCAAGTTTTTATTATTTGGAGAGAAAGATGTATATACATACATTGATATATATACTTATATTGGCATCAGTTTCAGGCGTTGTGAGCACACAATTCCCTGTGAAGAAATTGGATAGTATCCAAGAGAATTTTGGAGAATGACCAGCTTTATCTTTCCATGCCATCCAAACTTCAAATGCACCAATACGAATCCCTCTCTGATAATTCAAACTGTTTGGCTGGAGCTGAGAACAATTTTTAAATTTTTACTGTCAACGAAATCTTCACAAAATGTAAAAGCTAGGATAATCAGATATAAAATAAAAAATAAATCCTAACCATTGTCAGACTTCCAAAGTCTATAATCTTTATGAAGGTTATTACTAGTTCCTCAGCCAACTGAGCTATGGAAGAATTGCGTAGAATTTAACCCCTGTCCTTTCCCCCTTCACCAATGCCATATCCATTTTTTAGTTCTTTTCCTTCTTCTCTACTGGAAAGTAATTCTAATGAAAATACCAATTTCTAAGAACACATTAAAATTTATAAGAATGCCAGTTTGATGATATTGACCTTCTATTGATAAAAAATAAAAGCTAGAAAAACTATTAGACAAGGAAAATCTTAAATTCTTTAAAATCTTATTGTGCTTTCACATGGATTCCATTATTCCATTTTATCCAATATATCGCTAGTAAGAACCCTAAATCATCTTATCTGAGAGACATTACGGAGACATTACCTTCTTTCTAAAAGAATGTGTCACTGAGCAGGCCGTTGCTTTTCCTGGGATAGGCTAAAAAATCACTACACACACAAACATGAGAATCAATCTCCAGACTGAGGGGTTAGGGCCCAATAGGAAACGTGGGTAGACCTTATTCCAAAGCTTTTTTTTTCTCCAACAGATAATGTTTTTAAACCCTTCTGCTAAGAAAAATATCCAAATTTCTGAGTAACATTATTCTTTTCTACATTGGTTGAGGTAAGATTTTGAGCCAAGATGAACATCCATCATCTAGACAAGAGAGCTGGTTTAAATGGGAATTTGGAAACATATTGGACCATTGCTCTGGCAGACAAAGAAAAGAGGAAAAAGAATTGAGCTAAATCACCATTTTCCTCTCCTTAGGGTACCAGCATTGTCTTGGAAACCCTTAAAACCCCTCAAAGAACTTTCATGTCATAGTCAATGTTTTCCTCCTGTCTGGATCTAAAGTGACAGCATGATGCTGGAATTTCCTTGCTACATTTATGTTGCTCTCAGGAGAAGAAACATATTCTCACTGCATCTTGTTAAGCCATGAGAGTATTGCAGGTGCCGTAAGTAAGTAATCAAGAATGACTTCATAATATGTTCAAACAAAAGAAGTTGTACTTTGAAAATTATATCTTTTCTTCATTCCCATATATCTCTTAAGAAACATCTTAGGGAGGCAGTAATAAGACTGGGAACATCCAATAACATTAACATAAATTTGCAGCTACCATAGTTTGCCTGGGTAAGAAAATTCCTGTTCCCAAACCATTAGCAATCCTAGGGCCATTGTTGTCAGCTCGCAATTGCTGATTTCCCTAGAGCGGCAAAACCAGCACTCTTTAAGTTTAAAGGATCACAGATATCCAAAACAGTTTATCAGCATGAAGTTATTTTATAACACACACACAAAAAAGGAAAAAAAAAATAATTGTTTTAAAATAATTGCTCTGAGAATATTTTTGTTTGGTTGGTTGAAAAGTAGGACTAAGGGAACTAACAGATATAAGAATCATTTGTCTTTTGTTGACTCTCATGATGCTCATATGAGTCATGAGTAGGTAAGATTTACATGATTAGGTAAGATTTACATGATGAGGTAAGATTTAAGGCTCATTTTCAGAACTTAATCTCTGGCTTTAGATCACATATTATTATGTGATAAGAGGCATCACCAAGATTTATGGATATTTTTAAATATGGATAAGGAAGATTTAGTGTGTGAAAATTTGAAGTTTAAATTTAGTCTGGGTAGCGGCAGAAATAGCAAGATTAGAAACAGCTGTTGTATAAGTTTATTTGCTAGGTTTCCTAGGTTTCAGTGCCTAGCAGACAATAATACATACTTTCCATATTCACTGTTCAAGTAAATTGAGTTTTTTCCCTTCTTTCTTCTTTCTTTCTCCCTTAGCTCGTTTGTTCCCTCTCTACATCCTTGAGAAGCTCATTGTTTAAAAGTTCTGAAGTGAAAGAAATGAGGACTGCTGTTTTTCTTGCCTGGCTGCTGCAACTAGTACTCTCTTTTCCAGCCCAGGCACTCATCTTACAGTGGCCTAACTGCTTTTTATGGACCTCCTTGAAGAATTAAGGATTGCATACTGTCCAGGAATGCACCAGATGTAATTTGATCAGGTTCAATCAAATTAGCTATTAGAATGATAGCTCCTTCCAAAACCACTTGCCACACTTTTCAGCCGAGCGTTGCTGTCTGCCTCCAAGCTTAACACACTTTATTGTCTCCCTGTTTCTAACCTCTTAAGCTTTTTTTACCATATGCTTATCAGGAAGTTGTCAAAGGATAAGCCTTGGAGAACACAGAAAGGAGGAAAAAAAGAGGCCCAGAAGTTTACCTGCCTATGCTGAACTCAGAAGCTGGTCCCTTCTTTCCTCCTGATGAAGTAAGTAGAAAATTAGTATCCAAGGGTTTTCTTGTTCCTGATATTGTGTTAATAACATATATTGTAATTATAGTCTGTGAGTAAAACACTGATCTGAATGGCATAATGCTACTTTAACATTTTTCATAGTTTGCAAGGTCCTTTGTCATGATCCAACATCCTTGCCCAGAAATATCTGTTATTCTTGACATAAACAACATTGCACATGGCAATATCTTTACCTTACTTATTTTTGTACAAAGTTGCCACAGTGCACACAATGCACAAAAGATTTTTGCTACCTAAGCAGTTAAGATATTCATCAGTTCTGAATGTTTTACCATTTCCATCTGAAATAGATGGTCTCAAAGGTTATCCAACAAACATCAGCTATTTTACTTAATTGGAGAGGGGGGGAAAAAAAAAGCTAACCCTCCCACACAACACCCAATTTTCACCAGAGTAAAAAAGTAAATCACATCAAAGTTAGAATTTAACTTCTTCTTTAAAGTGATCCTATAGGAATTTAATCTTGTAGCATTCAAGATTCAAATGAACAAGCAGGGAATTAAAGCCTAGGATAGAATATTCCTAACTTACATTTTTTTTCTAAATGTAAGTAAATGAAATCCCGTAACTGGAATTTTAATAAAATTTTATTAGCATCTTTCCAGTAATAAAGCCATCCAAATTTTAGGTTCCTATGAAAGGAATCTCTTTTTGAAGTTAAGAAGCCTTCTCACTGTATAAAAGGACTTCAAGAATTTCTCTGGAATGTAGACAGAACAGATTTTTTCCAATCATTCTATTCAAAAGAAAGTATTTGTCAAACAGATCAAACATGAAGATCGATGCAGTACTGTTAATAGATACTACATTTTACGTGAAAAGATAGGCCTTCCCTACTAATTTCAACAAAGTTTTCTTCAGTCAGAAGCACTTGTGGCATTTATAAGATTTGACTGCATTATGTATTCTCTATTTATTCTAACTGTGCATTATTAAAATAAAGAATGTGCTTAAAGGATTATTATTGGCTACTGTAGCTGAAATTTCTCTGTAAATATTATGGCATTTTATATTTTTCAGAACAAATTTAATACCATTAACAATACTGTGAGTACTTTCGAATCAGAAGACTGAGATAAGTATTCTTTTCTTACTAAATAATGACTCTTTTTTTCTCCTCTTGCACAAGAGTATCATAAAAATCAGAACCTTTTGTATCCTGATGTGGCTGTTTAATGTAGTTGTAATGGCAGAACTGTAAAGAAAAGGTGGCTTGGAGGAGACTGCTTGCTTTAGTGGCAAGAAGGAAAAACAACTTGGCTTAGGGCAATCTTTTGCTTTACTTCTTTATGTGATCAAAATAAGATTTCAAAAAAGGAAACAGCTAGTGCCTGTTTTGTATTACTATGACAGGTTTAAGACGTAGGGAGTGCAAGACTTTTGTTCAAAACTGACTGGTTGATTAAATTTGATAGCCTTGTAATAGGATTTTATAAGAATTTGCAGAGGTGTATAGTGTAGAAATGTGACTGCATGCTGAATAAGCTCTTATCCCCCAGTTTATTACACCAGTACTGTTCAAATTCTGGATATTTAAAGTGGATATTTAATCCACTTTAACTAGTAAAATGTGTACTTAGCAGACTGGACATGCTTTTATCTTATCTTTTGACAATTTCTTGCGAGAGATACAGATGAACTTCTTCCTGCTTTCTCCTTTTTATCAGCAGTACTTCTTACTCCAGTAATACTAAAGCATAAATCAAATTCACTTTTATCAATCAGAGTTCATTTAAAGGATATTTCAGTGGTGGAGATAAAAGGAAACCTAGGCTAATCAGATCACTTTCGAAAGGAAAAGATGACATTTACAATATTTTCTTTAGATATTAGATATAAGACCATGCTCTCTTTCATTCTTATTCAAAACCAATATTTTTTTTTTCTCCTATTTTGAACTGATTTTGCTATGTAGAGAGCCATTTACACTAAAAAAAAAAAAAAAGTTTTGGGTATCACAATGGTTTCTATAGCAACAAGAGCAACAAACTAATGTGACAAACACAAGATAATTAGGGTAACAAAAATGATGCTCAGAGTGACTTTGGAATATTTTCAAAGGAAAACTTAGAAGCATAGAGGCCTAGAACACTGTAATGTGTAATTTACTTACAGAAATAGTATTCCTGCTTAATTTATGCTGCTGTATGCATTTCAATACTATAACATTTAGGTTACAAACAGGAGTAAGAATATCTGAAATCCTCTCTATCTAGATATACACACAGACAGACTATGAGAAAGTTCTCATATAAAATTAATCTTCATCAAACATATTGATGGGAGTGGTTATTCTACAAAAAAAACCACTGATGGTGAAGATGACCCAGTGATGGATCAAGTAGACACAAACCTCACTTTAGCTAGATTGATAGGGATGTTTTAGTTTATATACACATATATATTTTATATTAAAGTGCACACATATGCCTCCATCTTTCTAACTGAAAAAGTTAATCAAAAGTGTGAGACAAACTAGGATATACCTATGCAGTGTATTTTCCTTTACTTGAGTGTTTTGTAAACTTCCAGTGAGTGGTTCATGTGAAAACAATCACAGAACTATTCACAACAATCGAGGAAATAATCAGGTGGGATGAATCCACATGTAAACATTCCCAGGGAATACCAAGTTTGTATGTATTATAGAGAATTAAACAAAAGAATTAATTCCTTGGCTGCCTATTGATCCACATCTTTTACAGAGAATATCACCATTTTTTCCATTCACCATTCTATTTTTGCATACAGAAGATCTTTTGTAGTTTATATTATTCAATTTTTTTTTTTTTTTTTTTTTTTTTTTTTTTTTTTTTTTCATTTCCTAGTTTCCAGTTCTTCATATAGGGAAAAAAAGACCTGGAATTTTACAAATAATGGCAGGTCCAAGCTCTGAATAACCAGTCTTTGATTTTTGATTCAGAAGACCTCAGGAGATGCTCAGGGATATTCCTGAAGCTCTTTTTTCACTACCCTGCATCTGTGACAAGGGCCAGAGAAAAGGTGGCAGGTTTGAGAAAACTCAAAGGACAATGAAAGCGGTTTCTATTACTACGTTGTAACTTCTCAACATTTAGATACTTGTGTTACTCTTTTGGATTCCGGTAGAGGAACGTTAGTTTTGAAATGAAAGACTACTTTTTAACATTTATTTATTGGCCTCCAACAGTGTGAAACACATTGTACCTATAAAAGAGTTTATTAGTCTCAGAGCTAGTGTCAAAAGATTTCAAAAATCATATCAAACTCGTAATTAGAGATACTAAGTACTGCGGTCAGATCAAAAATATCTGAATCACTCAAAAAAATTGAAAGATCATTCCATCTATTCTTGACCACCTGCCAATAATTACCTTTGAACTTTAATGACCTTCTGATCAAACAGCCTTTTCTTGTAAAAATTATATTCCCAGTCCTCCCTGGCATTTTCCAAATGTGGAAACGTTTTGTGAAAGTTAAAAAATACATATTTTATCACAATTTTAAGTCCTTTTTTTTTTTTTTTTTTTTTAAGCTTTGCTTACATGTGTACAAAAAATTGCTAAAAAGACTTCAAAGTTTCACTGTAATTATGCATATTCAGAGGAAAATTTTCATAATATTGCAAAGAGTGAGTAGCTGACAATAAGATAGAAAGCTTTGGAATTTGATAAGAAATTGGAGGTAGGACATCAGTCCATGGATTTGAATATGAGTCTCATGCTGTATTTATTCCAAAGTCTGCCCCAAACCTGTGGCTTCCGAGTTACTGAGATAAGAAATCACAGACCACCTTGGCCCTGATTATTAACTCCGGTTCCATCTGTTCTGCTGGCTACAGAACCTGGTTTGCTCTAACGACACTTCCTAATGATCTGTTCAGGCTAAGAAAAGACTTTGGTTATTACTTGTGAAGAGCAAAACTATAAATAAATTATGCAGGCCGTCAGAAAACATCTGCCTCAGTAACTCTTTCTGACCGTAACTCTTTCAAACATGTATCTCTTATCTACCACAAAAGAAATGCTACATATTTTGCAAGGGTGTAGAGGGGGAAGCTATTTTAGCAGTGGCTCTAAATTTTTCTTGTTTTGTTTCTTACACATTTTTGTATCTCAGTCCTGGTGAGTCTGTCCCTTGCTTCCTTGAGCCAAATGCCATCAACCTTATCAATGGTTACCTACTCTACTACCTATTCAGCTCTTGCCATAGCTTCTTGAGCTGTGTCAAGACTCAGGAAAAAACAGGATTCAGAATGAATAAAGTCCCACTGGAACGATGCTCCTCTCCTTTTTCTAGAACAAAAAGGTCACATCTTTAATGGCCTCATATTGCAAAAGTTTAGTCCGTTACTGAATTTGCTTATAGTTCTGGCTTATTAAAGCACTCCTGAGTTTGCAACAAGAGAAAGAGTGTGTATTCCCACTAGTGTGCTGGCGGGAAACATAAGCAGGATAAGGAGAGAGAAAATATACATATATAAGTTTTTTTGTTTGTTTGTTTGTTTTTTTTAAGTTGTGTTGCATATTCACACATATACTGATTTCTAAGTTGCTTATGATAATTTCTAGTTATTCATGGAGATTTAATTTGGAAGGTTTGGGGTGTTACTGGGCTTGACTGTTGTGGGACAGAGTAAGAGCAGGAGGAGGACACAATAAAATGAAAAACATAACCTGTCCATGAGAAAAAAGAAATTGCAATCTTAATGTGTTTGGCAAGAAAGTGCCAGAGTGGCAAGAAAGCACGTAAACAAGTAATCAAAACTGCCCAAAACAATGGAAAAATTTGCTGCCACTGCAGTAGTAATCTGGAAATCTCAGGACTTGCTGTGAAACCAGTCTGCCAACCGTTCAACCAAAATTATGCGTAGCATTTTTGGATTTGGATTTTGTTTTAATGACATCTTGAAGATAAAGTGCTGGAGAAATGAATTTTAAAAAACAGCATAGTTTTTTTAGCATAATTTCATGACATACAACATATATAACAATTGCTTTCTTTTTAAATCTCATAACTGTATTCACTAATAGCAGCTCCAGTAAATCATTAAACTTTCTTTCCTTCTTTCCTCTTTTTATCCTTCTTCTCCCTTCTTTATTAATTTCTTTTGTCCTTACTCAAGTAGATACAAATCCTGAATAAATGTACCCTGAGTCTATCAAATCAATCCAGGCAAATATTAAAATATACATATATGCATAAATAAATAACCCCAAAATAGTGAAAATTTGCATTTGCTATCTTAGCATATTCATCCTATGACCTTCAAGTCAAGTTGCTTTCTTTTGATTCTTTCTTGATTGATTGCTGAGGTGACTTGGGGACAGTGGAAGTCATCTCCAGCAAAATATTATAACTCTCTGTGAAATAGTTCTAAAAGTTCTTTCTTTCCTGTACCAAGCACGGATATTTGTGCTCAAATACTCAAATGTAGCACAAAGCTAAGCTCCACAAACAAGAAAAGTAACAATTTTGCAACCTGAGTTTTCCCCTCACTAGACAGCAGCAGAGCCACCACTACCTTTTCAACAGCAGAGGTTAAAAGCAGTTTACAGATCACAGAATTACAGAATCACAGAATGGCTGAGGTTGGAAGCGACCTCTAGAGATCATCTAGTTAAACTCCCCTGCTCCAGCAGGAACACCTAGAGCATGGAGCACAGGGTGGCATCCGGTGGGTTTTGAAGATGCCCAAAGAAGAAGACTCCACAACCTCTTTCAGCACCCTGTTCCAGGGCTCTGTCACCCATCCCTCACTTATTACAACAATTACTGATGTGTTTCACATAAACTGTGAGCAAAACATTATATGAGAAACTATAGTGCTAGTCAAGAAAGCCCAGGAACATGTTGTATATATACAGACACACATATGCATTTGTTATGTAAATAAATGTGTATATATATACAGACACTCATACTCTAGAGAAAATAGAAACATCTGGTGAAAGACATACACATAGTGAGAATGTATTAGAGGTTGGCACAGGCTGGATTTTCAAAAGCTGTAAGTTCATTCTATTCTTCTGGTGCATTTTACTCCCTTTAATTTATATTGCCACTGATAAAAAGCTCTTTTTTTCCTGTATGTTACTATTCACTTTTACTCTGGACCCCATGGGAGACTTTTTCAAACAGTCTCTGCGTTCAGCCTTTGCATTCAGGTTAGTGACTGTTATTTTGCTTGTAATATAGATTTTGCTTGTGAATAAAAAGACTGGAGTGTTGTTTTATTCCTCATTAAGTTCCTGTTCTCAGCTTTCTTTTGAAATATATTTTTTTCATCATTTATTTAATTTTCTCTTTTTTATTCTGACATAAGAAGATAACTTTGTGAGAAGAAAACTGGGTTCCAGTATGCATCTGCCTATGTCTACAATGGAAAAGAAGATCATTCCCTCCCTCTTTGAGTCCATTATGATCAATATATTGGATATCAAATGAAATTTTGGTCACCACATCTCCCAAACACACCATGGAGCAAATTTCATGGTCACCCAGGGACAGAGAGACATTGGAACTACAGAAGATGAAGAGAAAGTCAACACATAACTGAAAATATGCAATTCCTATAAACTAAACTAAGATTAAATAAAGTAGTCTGAAGATTAATAAAAAGGAAGATATGCAGATCTGCAAAACCAAGATGATTACAGAGAATTTGGGTCAGAAGCAATCAATATTTCCTAAAATGCATGTATCAATGTGCACTCAATTCAAAGGAAGAAGATTTAAAATGAATGAGAGAGGGTTTCTTGTTTGTTTGTTTGTTTGTTTGTTTGTTTTTTTGTTTGTTTGTTTGTTTCTTATAACCAAATTCAAATGCCTAGAACATCTAGGGTGCAAAAAAAAAAAAAATGAAATCAAAAGAGAATTAAAGGGAAAAAATTTCATCAGGGTTATAAGCATGTATCACTGAGGATTTGTCCTCTTACAGTTTTTAGTAGGTACCTCCTACTGGCCTCTTTTGGAAATTGGTGGAAAGGTTAAGTCTTTGACATGACTTGTTAGTACCATCCTTTCACATTCTTACACAGAATGATTGCTTTCATTAACAGGAGAAGTGTTAACTTGTGACGATGTAATCAGAATGCTCTATAGTTGTTATTTTATTAATGTAGGAGCTTAGCAAAAGATCAGA
>JAYECN010025169.1:0-10784 GCA_035222435.1 Microcambeva ribeirae | reverse complement strand
AACTTGTGCACTCCTGAAATTAAAATTTATTTGCTTTATGAAAACATCTCTAGTGGATTATTTTAAGAAGCTACACATTTAAGTAACAACAATGTGTGAACGAAAGGAAATTTAGAGGAACAAAACCCCTTAATTTTGGAAGTAGTTTTGTTGTCTTAAGTTTGGGTCTACAAAGAAACCCACTGCTAGCTTCCAGTGAGAGAAGAGAGCTACTCTGTCTGACTATAAGTTTCTAGTCCTTACGGTTCTCTTTCCCGGACAGTGTGTGTTGCAATGCCATTTCCTCTGATGATGCTCATGCTTCCATATTTATGGTGCTTTTTTAGTTAGCTGCCAACTTTTTCTTATGAGGCAAGGTGATTTTAGCAGTTTATATCTTTGCAAAAGCCATGTGAAGTTTCCTGGGACATGTCAATAAAGAAATGATCTCTACTGAACATCAGGGACAAACAGTGAAGGGCTGAGACTTTCTCAGAGAAAATGTCACAGGCAACATTTCATATCAGAGAATTCAGAGAAGTCAGTTCCATACAATTAATAACATCTATTCTTTCTTTTCTTTTGAAACCTCCATCAGTGATATAGGTTTATTCTGCATCCTTCCCACTCTATCAGTGTCTAAAAATAACATCATATGCAATATTTTGTCATTCTTGCACTCTAAAGTTTACCGAACAGGACTTGGAATCAGGACAGTACTTGTAGCTATTTTCTCTGTATTTGCCCTGCAATACTTTTTTCCTCAGATTTTACCTTGGTCAATGACATAGTTAAGGTAAGTGACCTGTTGTAAATTACTTATGATTAAAAATTGAGTTTAGACTCTAAGGATGAGCAGTGATACTTCAAAAGGCTGGTGGCAACGATGGTTACCAGAAGTAAGGTAAGTCCAGTGTTTGCCCACCTTGAGCTAAGACAGGTGCCCTTGTCCTATTTAAGGACATGTTTTGATCGAGGCTTAAAACTAAGACCTTGATGACTATGAATCTACTCAAGCATTGTTCTTGTCAGAACACGTCATCTAGTTGTCTTGTGCTACCAAGTTTAACACTTGCTCTCGGCTTTGAATAAGAGATGAGTGTTTTTTCACGACCAGGGGACTACCTCCTTCACCAGAAGGACTACCTTCACCAGGACTACCTCCTCTTTAGTAAAATAATTTTTATCCATAGCTCAGCATATTGAATATTCATAGAGCACCTCTCCTGCTCACTTGGAAGAGACAAGTAGCCTTGTTTTAGTGGAAAGGGCAAAGCCACCAGTGAAATGCTTTTCACCTTGTATGAGAACTGTATCAAGGATTGATAGAATTATACTGCTAAAAAGTTCAAATTATAGAGTTAAATGCATGTCAAACTGCTAATGTTTGAGGATGAGCGCTAGAGATGGGATATCTGCTTATGTAAAGTCCCGGCACCTCATGGAGTATAAGCCGTTATAGGGGTTGTATCTGCAAGCATTACCTCATTCTGCTTTCAGAAGTCTGATTACAAGTGTCATTGAAAAACACTTTGAACACTTTGAGTGTGATAGAAGTATCTCACTTCTAAATAAATATTTTAAAAGTTGCAGATATCATCTTGTTTCTTGCATCTTTTGCTGCACAAAAGTAAAATACAGCAATTGAGCTGACATATGTTATTTTCACAGACCCTAAGCTGCATTGTCCTTATCTAGAGGAAGATCCTGACCTCAGTGAAGTCCGTGCAAGTTCTGTCATTGAGTTAAATAGCTAAAAGGATCTACTCAGGCCATATTTTGCAAAAAAAAAAAAAACAAGCAAACAAACAAACAAACAAAACCCCACAGTTCAAGAGGACAAGGAATGTACTCTGCAGTACAGCCTCATTCAGGCTAAGTGGAAGGGTCAATAGGCTGTTTTATAATATAATAACATTTTGAAAGAAGAAATCTGACCTTCAGAACTGGACCATCAGTCAAGGATAGATCCAGCAAGTAAAAGAGTTTTGCCTAACTGGAATTAATAGCACAAGGAAATTCACTGGAACTCCTTTGCTTATGGAGATAAAAAAGAAAGTATGCAGAAAGAAAGGTTAGGAATACAACAAGTGATTCCACAGAGATAGTTCTTCATGGTAAAAGGAAGGCTGGAAAACAGACAGCAGGTTGTAAGCTAGGAAATCGCATTCAGTGCTGCACCATTACTTCTTACAATTAACTCTTCTTTTATCAGAAACAGTGAAAACCCTAGATACCGATTAAGTAAACATATATTTGCCCTTTGATTTTTCTGCTTAATCAGTTTTGTGATATATCCTGCAGATACTTTCTGTTCTTCCCCTGTCAAAGTTTTGTTACCTAGTCCTTGCTGTTTTCTCTTTTATATAAAGATTGCCAGGTTACTAGTTTACACTCGAAGTATGACTTTAGTGATCATTACTATATATCAGGTCATGCATTCTTTAAGTGGCCGTATCCTTTGGTAGTTTATTAACCTCTTGATCTTCTAATAATTTTTGCTTTATTACTATTAATAATGCAATTGCATTCATCTTACTATTTCCATTTTTCTTTGCTTTGGTCTTCTTCTTACACATATATGTATGTATTTATACATATGTCCCGTATAAGTCTTTGACTCTTCTCTTTCAGATTGGTCAATTACAGATACTCTCTAAGTCCTTTGACTCATTCATTTGTCTCTCTAGTCTCCTTGCTACGTGACTTAAACTCTCCACATCTGCATAGTTAATTTTGTATTCAGACTTGGTCCACATGTTCTCAGATAGTGTACCCCTGGATACTAACATATACTTGTCATTCTCTTATCTGTTTCACATTCTTGTACTGTGGCACAATGAACTATCAGTTTTGGCAGGTAGTATCATTATTCTGTGTGCTTTCTGTATGACAGCATCCATGGCAGATAAAATAAAATAAATAAATAAAATAAAATATGCCTGATCTGGGTGAAACAGATGTTATCTTCCAGGCCATATCTAAGGATTTCTGTTCAATGTTATCTTCAGTGGATTTGTTTTCAGTAGGTCCTTCAAAATGATCATATTTGTAAATACTTCACCAGAATTCCTAGACCTCTGTAGCAGTCTTATGGGCTACAAGGAGCTTTCTACTTCTAATACCTTTTTTTTTTTTTTTTTTATTTTTATTTTTATTTTTATGCCTTGATCTCTTGCAGTGTGTTTCAATACCGTGTTGAAATGGTGGGCAGGCCCAGAGTGACTATTTTCCCATTTTCAAATACTTCTCTTTTATAATTTGTACTTATATGCATCTAACCTATATTTTATTTTTAAAAACAAACAAAATAATAATAAAAAAAGCCTAACTAAATTAACCTTAAGCACCCTAAGTTAAAACTTTCAGCTACTATATAGGGAGGCGACTCTACTAGCAATTCTGTTCTCAAATCTTTGTGGTGCTGCAGGATATACATCAGTGTGTTTTGGTACACAAAATGTGTTTGGCATTTATTATTCCTTCAGCTCTTGAATATTAGTTAATATCTCTCAACAAAATGATTAATGACACAGAGTATGTTTCAGTGTGAAGTTTAAACCATGATTTATTATTTCCTTTAGTCCCTTTCAAAATTAAGTTTCTGTGTACTTTGACATCACACTATCAACAGCTCAGAGTGCATATATCGGAACAAAAATACAAGATTTACCAAGACGCCTTACTCCTCTCTACCTGAGAGGGCTTCATGGGCGTGATCAATAGTGAGGAGACAAAACTTCAGGAAGCAGAAAAAAACAACCTGGTAGGGATCAGGTCTCAACAGAAGCCTTGACATAACTCTGTGAAAATGTGCTGTCTATTTCTCAGTTCTTTATTTCCTTTCGGTCTGCTTGCAGTTCCTATCTTTTAATCCTGCATCACTTATGAGTGATGATCACTTTAAAAAAGGGCTGAAAATACATATATTTCCAGTTATTTAGAAAAAAATACATCAATCATATGATTAAACTGGGATATTAAACATATATGAACGTTACTTCTAAATTCTGATCTGTAAGGCCTTATTGTTATATTGTCTGTGTCTTAAAAAACACCAAACCTCATGCCACTCTGTCAAAAAAAAAAAAAAAAAAAAAAAGGTGTTGTTAAAGTAAAGATTTAAAGACATAACAAGCAGGTACCTCCTCCAAAATAGTTAAATAGACAGGGTTCATACCCTGCAGGGGTGGGCAGCAAAGTAGGAAGTATTCATATTCTGAATAACCTTCAAAAGTTCAACTTTACACTTCAAACTGTATAGAATTTGATATAGCAAAGAACTTCAAGTCTTTTTTGTGTGTGTAAAACAAAAAGCTTGATAAGATAATTTAATGTGTTCTATAGTTGCTATTCCATATGCACCTAGAGAAATTCATTCTCTGCTACACATTCTTGAAAAGTGGAAAAAAACTTAAAGGAACAGTATACAGTAGAGGAAGATGAGAGGTTGTAAAGAATAACAATAGAAAGAAGAAGGTTATTTGGGCAAAGTGGAGAAGCTTACAGGGATACTTCCTTTTGATTTATTGCCTTATGTGATAGAAGAACATGTAGGGTTAACTAAGGTTACACAGTGTTCGAAACCGCAATATATCACACTGCACCGTTGTAAGCAAATTTTTCAAACATTAGTAAGCCACAAATCTAAAACATATTGCTTGCGAAACTGGAACTGCTTTACAGTTTGCAACATGAGAGAAAGTGCATTATTTCAAACGACATTTGGACTAGCTGTCAACCAGAAAACTCCTTATGTCAGATGCAACCTGTTTGATCATCCTTTATTGTCTGCAGCCATGGTGATAAAGTGTTATAGGTAACAGCACTTAGGATCTGCTACTCTATTTCCTGACCAGTTTGACTTCAGATTATATCCCGGAGGGGTAACTACAAGTTACAAATTCATTTCATGCAGTTTTGTTCAGAATTTTGTAATTGCTGCCAATTTTGGACATGTGAGTAATAGGGAAATATCAGTTGCCTTTAACAGTTTAGGGCAGCTAGAAGAAAAGAGGCACCTAATCCTGTTTTATCAGAGCGTTGTATCACTATCAATTTAGTCACCTCAACATAAGTTAAAAACATACCAAGACAAATAGAAGAGAAACAAGCCTACAATACCAGTATTGCTGTGAGCACTGCAATCTAGTCTTTAATACATCACAGAACTTTCATTCCACAGAAATGACAGTTGGAAATGTGATTTTCAGAGACATAAATGAACCAGTGTCACAATCTTAGAACTTTTGTTAGAAATCTCAACCTAAGATCAGTTTTTATTGAATCTTAATTTACTGCTAACTTAACCTTTGCTGGCCATGATTCTGAAAGTCAAAGAAAGAAATCTTTAGCAGACAGCAGATTAGACATGTAGGACATTATTTTGAAGAGATCTGTCTAAGAATTTACACTTAGATATCTGAATTGCACAGAAAATTTACCCTTTTTCCTCTTCCAGTTGCATTCTGTCATCTTTGTTTTCAGAGTGTTTTCAAAACTTTTTAAAGACAAATGAAGCCATTTTCTATGCATTTCACTACAGGTTTACTTCTCTTCCATGTTTAGTACCCGAAAATATCTTTGCCTACACATTAACTTATTTTGCTTTATCTGTTGCATTTCTTATTTGAACACAATTTTTTAAATGAAAATTTCTCTCATTTTTTCATTACTTTACTGTACCATCCCCATTTTTACAAATATACAGCTGTTGTTATAGTCACACAGAACCTGTAAATGTCATGAAGCTATTAATATATTGTTGTAATTTATTTCAGTAAGTGAAGAGTACTGAAACTATCTAGAAGGAGGAAAAAAATAAAGCCATCTGTTATCAAATATACTTCTATCTAATTAATAGTTCTTATTTAGATGCTTTCAGATTCTCTGAATGTGACCTCTGGGCTATCCTAAATTATTACTGGTAGCAGTGCATATCAGGAGGAATGATTTGCCTGAAGCATCTCTACACCAATAATTTTCAAGGGATAGAAAGGCTTTTATTAGTAGTAGTAGAACTGATGAATGAACATAAACTTTTGATAATTCCCCTTTATTCATTTACAAGCAATATGGACACCTGAATTATTCATCTGTTTGATGAACAAAGCCAATCACTTATGGGTGGTAAGTTAGTATACACCCTTTGGAGACTATTTGGATTTGGGATAAAAAATATGAAGGTTATTCATATTGACTGTTACTATAAAACAGCCAAAGATGACCATAAAGGTTCAAAAGATCTTCAGAAAAGTTAGATGTGGTGGTGGGTTTGTGGATCCTATCTGAAAGATTGTCAGGAGAAGAAGGTAGGTAAATTGACTTGTCATTCCTTGATTCTAGACTTGATTCAGTGCTTAAGAAAAATCTAATTATGAGAAATGAGACAAATTTCCTGGAGCTGGTTTTCAATTATAAGTCCAAAATAGAAGTAGCAATTTTAGCAATTTTTAAAAGTTTCTAAGATTATTGAACATTTCCAATTAACATTAATCTTCAGTTGACTTTGACTGTAGCATAACATCATCAAAGTCTGGGTCTTGGTTTTCTGTGGAGTAGACTGAAAAAAATTTTGTACTTAATATTAGTCATTATATTAAGCGATTCTTGCACAGGTCACCCTTCGCCTGTATAACAACAGCTGTTAAAACAGAAACATGAGTGTAAACATTGTGTGTGAAAAGGACATCCAAAATTGCTTGAGAGAGCATTTGCCCAATACTGATCATATTACAGAGGAAGACAACCATCAGCCAGATTAAACAGTAACCAAGGAATTACAAAGAGACTTTTAAAACAAAGAAGGACTCAGCTGAAAAAAAGACTATAAGAGAAGCATGGGAATTTGCAACATATTCAGTTGTAAAACTTGTGAAGGAGAGATCATGGAGTGCAAGAGCAGCAGCCAGCACTCACAGCTCCCACAGGAGCTGTGTGCACATAGGGGGTCCATGCACCCAGGAAAGGGTACAACCAGGCCACACCACCTGAGAGAGCTGGCCATATGTGTGGTTAGGCCATCTTGGGACTCACTACAGAAGGCTGTTACGAAATCTGTAGGTGTTTATTAACGTAAGTGCCTAGTGTTCTGTTTTGTCTGTCATATTTCTTATTGACACTGAATGAATTGTTCACTGATTGCCAATTAATTACGTATCATTAATAAATCAGTAAACAATTTCAGTCCTGATTTGGTTTACAACTGAGCACTTTCCCTGTGACAATTTTCATTACACTAATTGCATCAATACTTTGTAGGATTCATAGATTCGTATTAAGAAAATTTATAGTTATATGCATATAGCATAGAGATAGTACAGTAGTTATAACCTTTATGTGGGGATCAGAAGATGTGCTGCAGTCCCTTCCTCCATTCAGATTTGATGAACAATAGGAACATACAGCTTTAAAAAAGAAATAAGATGTAGTCTTATTTTCCTATTACTTCCTAGTTTAGACATATTATATCATCATAGCGACTGCTTGAGCTATATTCTTTATATCAAATTCACAAACACTTCAAGTCAGCAATCTTTTTCCTATCAGGAGATTGCCTACTGATACAGTAAGTCTGATACAGTGCTTTTTTAGACATTCCTGCAATATAAATAAACAGTAATAAAAATATTAATCCTTGAACTGTATTTATAAAGCTTGATAAGAATTCCTTCCAAATCTGCTAACTTACAGTTCAAAAGGTTAATTAAAGTCCAAATTGAATCAAGCTAGGTAGTATTGATTTTCTTGCCCCAAGTGAAAAAACTGTGTAGATAACAGAACTAAACTCTCAATTTACAGTAAAAGCTGATAAAGTTTGCTGAGATTTTAAAATAGTTCCGAGACAGCACAAAGCATGAGGACAAAACATACTTTTTCTCAGAGTACCAAAATATTTTTCTCAGATTACCAAGAACTGGAGTAACTTTCTGCCTATTCTGTAGAGGAACATGGAGAATCACAGAATGGTTAAGGTTGAAGGGGCCTCTAGAGATCCTCTAGTCCAAACCCTCCCTGCTCTAGCAGGGACACCTAGAGAACATGGCACAGGGTGGCATCCAGGTGGGTTTGGAAGATCTCCAGAGAAGGAGACTCCACAACCTGTCTGGGAAGCCTGCTTCAGGGTTCTGTCACCCTCACAGGAAAGTTCTTCCTCACATGGAGGTGGAACTTCCTGTGTTTCAGCTTGTACCCATTGCCCCTTGCCCTGTCACTGGCCACCACCGTAAAGAGTTTGCCCCCAGCCTCCCTACATCCACCCCTCTGGTATTTGTACATGCTGATCACATATCCTCTCAATCTTCTTTTCTCTAGGCTAAACAGGCCAAGCTTGCTCAGTCTTTCCTCATAAGATAGATGCTCCTGTCCCTTATTCATCTTTGTCGCTCTCTGCTGGACCCTCTCTAGAAGTTCCATGTCCCTCTTGTACTGGGCAACCCAGGACTGCACACAATATTTCAGGTGTGGCCTCACCAGAGCTGGGGAGAGGTTGATCTGCTTCCTCAACCTGCTGGCAACACTGCTCCTGATGCACTCCAGGATCCCATTGGCCTTCTTGGCCAGGAGGGCACATTGCTGACTCATGGTTAACTTCTTGTCAACCAAGATTCCCAAATCCCTCTCTGCAAAAACTGTTTTCCAGCAGGTCAACCTCTAATCTGTACTGAAGTTTGGGGCTATTCCTCCCCAGGTGCAGGACCCTGCCCTTGTCCTTGGTGAACCTCATGAGGTTCCTTGCTGCCCAACTCTCCAACCTGTCTAGGTCCCTCTGAATGGCAGCGCAGTCCTCTAGAGTGTCAGCCACTCCACCTAGTTTGGTATCATCCGTAGACTTGCTCAGGGTGCACTCTGTGCCCTTGTCCAAGTCATTGATGAAAAAGTGGAACAGCACTGGGCTCAGTACTGACCCCTGCGGGACACCACTGGCCACAGGTCTCCAACTACACTCTACCCCATTTATACTCTACCATCCTCTGAGCTCTGCCATCCAGCCAGTCCTCAATCCACTTTACTGTTCGCTCATCCAGTCCACACTTCCAGAGCTTTCCTATGAGGATGTTATGGGAGACTGTGTCAAAAGCCTTGCTGAAGTCAAGGTAGACAACATCCACAGCTCTCTCATCCAGCCAATCACCTCGTCATAGGAGGTTAGCAGGTTTGTCAAACATGACTTTCTTTTGGTGAATCCCTGCTGACTACTCCTGATCACTTTCTTTTCCTTGACATGCCTAGAGACGGTCTCTAGGATGAGATGCTCCATCACCTTTCCAGGGATGGAGGTGAGGCTGACCTGCCTGTAGTTTCCCGAGTCCTCCCGCTGGCCCTTTCTGAAGACTGGAGAGACGTTGGTTTCTTCCAGTCCTCAGGCACTTCCCCCACCCTCCATGACCTCTCAAAGATGATGGAGAGCAGCTGAACAATAACTCCCGCCAGTTCTCTCAGCACTCTTGGGTGCATCCCATCAGGGCCCATAGATTCATGGGTGTTCAGTTTGCCTAAATAGTCCTTCACCCTACCCTCCTCAACTAGCAGAAAGTCCTCCACTCTCCTGGCTCTCCCTCTTGTCTCCGGGCTCTGTAGTACATGAGGACTAGCCTTTTCAGTAAAGACAGAAGCAAAGAAGGCATTTAGGAACTCTGCCTTCTCTGCATCCTCTGTCACCAAGGCACTCTCCCCATTCAGTAGTGGACTAACATTTTCCATATTCTTCCTCTCGCTGCTGATGTATTTATAGAAGCCCTTCCTGTTGCCCTTGACATCTCTCTCTAACACTAATTCCAAAAGGGCCTTGGCCCTCCTCAATCCTTGGAGAATCCATGATTTATATATGAGCCAGATTGGCTGTAGATGAAATTTCTCTTGAATCCCATCACTGTTACAAGAAAAAGTCATTTACTTTCATTTTATTATTAATATTGATTAGAGCCTTCCCTCTTGATTTCTTGCTGCAAACATTTCTGTTGCTCTGCATGAACTGCCCTTGTTAGAATCATGAGTCATTGCTTCTTGATCAAGTCACAAACTCTTTTTCTACACCCTCCCATTCTCAACCCGTTTATTTCATTATTTTCAGATACATCATTTTGAGAATTGTTCATTCCAAGGATTTAGGGACTCTCTTACTCTTTTATTTCCTCTGACAGTTTATTCATCTTAGGAATCAAAAACTGCCAGGTAAGCATAGAATCTAAATCTGTGCTTACCTATCTAAATATTTTTCCTCCTATCTTGCTTTCCTTGAGCATCCATTTGAGTAATGCCCATCCTTTATTCTTTTTCCTATTTAACCTAAATAAGTCATTGAGCAACACAAATATTTTCAAACTCTCTCTAGAAGAAAAAAGGTTGTCATTTCTTTCTAATTTGATCTGAGCTAGCTGAAAAATGACTCACCATTTCTATGTCTGAAGCCAAATCAATCAGTTCCTCTATCTGGGCAATATGGTAAAACAAAGAGTTCAGAACAGAAGCAGTGAATAACAGAGAGGAGCTCAAAAGTATCATTGCCAACAAATACATGGCAATACCAAACCACATTGAATATTTCAGCCAAAATAATTGACTATTTAAAAGACATACAAAGAAGCATTCAGAAAAATATGCAGAAAGAAGGAAATAAAAAAAACAATTTATAAGACATAGAAGTATAGTTCTACCAAAAGAGCTACCAAAATATTTCTCCTTCCCAGGTTTTCCTCAGTTTGAAGCATCACCTTACACTGACTGGTAGATTTAGTTCAATAAATTTTTAGAAATAGGTGAGAGGTGAGAAATATGAAAATATGTGAATAAGTCAGTGAATAAGA
>JAYECN010025068.1:0-29063 GCA_035222435.1 Microcambeva ribeirae | reverse complement strand
CCTAGCTGTTGGTTGACATTTCAAAGATTGTGTTGGCCAAGGAAAGAGATGGAAGTATCTGCTCTTTTTATATATATATATATATATATATATATATACACACACACACACACATATATATATAGTTTGTTCATGGAAGTTGTATTTTCTAATGGCATTCCCAAATTCCTAGAAGTTATATGTCACCCCTCCTACCCACTATGTTACCTTAATGAGGCTGTTTTCTAACAAAATACTTTTCCCCACCAAGCCTTCATATGTTGTACCTTTAAGGTAGCTTTTTCTCCAACTGGGGAAATGACTGGAATCCAAAACAGATGGCTTAACCCTCCACACCCCAGCTCCCTACATACATTGAATTTCCTGAAGCCAGGAAGGCTTCACATTGGAAATCCTCAAGACACCAGAGAAGCCCAGAACCTTTGCAGACTGCCATGTATGGCAAAGCTTCAGAGCTTGTGGAAGGCAGACAAGGTCCAATGTATCATCCATAGGCAAACACCCATGCCTTTATTTGTTGCATGTTGATGGAAGCATTCAGCAGACTGATGTTTGTGGTGGGATACAGTGGAAATAGATCTGTAATGAAAATCCTCAGAAAAGAGTGTGTATTGTAGACAATGTTAGGCAGAGAAGTCTGTACACGCATCCAAGAATATTTCGAAGAACGTGGAGTCCAGCCATACCTCAGCAGTAGCTGTAGTAAATCCGAAATGCCACGTAATCCACCATGCTAGATGCAGCTGGGGGCCCAACACAAGGCACTCAGGCGCCTTTGCAGAGCACTCATCGGGAGCTCAGCCTGGAGGGTCAGACTCCCGGCGGGCTATCTGGTAACTTCACGAATCGAATATAAACAACAAAGAAAGTCCAGAAGTTTGCCCGCTGCTCCATCTAGTGCTTGCACTCAGTATCCTGTAGGATGGTTTAATATTTTTTCTTCTGAATGCAGCATCTTATGACACCAATAACCAAGAGACGCATGGATATATCAAGGAGCAGGACAAGCGCTGAAGGGCACTTTTAGTGCACTTGTGTTCTGGCTCATGAAGCCTGTCCATGAGAAAATCTTCTCCCTTGCTACCCTCTCAACTGCCTGTGCAAGGGGATGATTGCTGAGGAACTCTTAGGGAAGAAGGAACATATAAAGTGGGACACTTGGGGATCACTAGGGCCGCTGTGTTGGAAGCATAGCATTTCTGTTGAGCAGACTGGGTCTAGTTTAATTAAATGTGTGTTTAATACGACTGCACTAACCAGACTAGCTCATTTCTGTTAGGTAGATCTGTAATCATGGAACAAATAAGTCTTTTTGGCAGTGTGCTCAAAGACATGTAATATGGAGGACAGAAGACAGAATATTACCCTGGTCAGGAAGGTGACGAAAACATAGATTCAGACAGGCTATGTCCACCGCTAGTGCCAAGGAAGTTTTCTGAATATAAACTAAATTGTCACAGTGTTGAATTGTCAGAACAGTCTCTGGCAGTTTTGGCAGCGCCCCATTAGCACTTTCCCAGGCAGTTCCCAGGCACAATTCAGAAAATACTTTAGACTAAGAACTGCTCCCGTGTTCGGATACAGACTTTTTGGGATGAAAAGATAATTTGATAGGAGTAGTGTTGGTGTTCATGCCATTTGGCCCCAGGCGTGTTTAAGTTCCTGGTGCAGATGAAGTCAGAGTGTAACACTGAGTTACGGATAACGTTGATTCCCTGCAGCCCAAGCCTTAGAGCTTCAGCTCTTTCGCTTCACCCAGTTCATGTTTTTAGCTCTGGAAAGGTAATGGCTCTCATAGCCAGAGGACAGCACAATTTCTGAAGGAAGCTTTTAGTGTCTAGTAGGACTTCTTACATTTTACAGCTCTGCAGAACTCACTCATTTGATTTTTAAGGACAACTCTAAGTAGTTCGGAGAGGTGCCAATAATCATCCACTTTCATATCACTAGCCTGCTTTGCTATCTTGCAGAATATAAATAGGCTCAAAATCATAGAAGCAGTCATGTCAGCATTGTATAGTAGCCAGGCACTGCATATTGCCAGAGCACACTGCTGTAAATACTCTGATTTGCAGCAAAGAAAATCTTCGCTATGTTGTCTTTGCAAATCTTTTCCTGAATTTATTTGTATCTTATTTATTCTCTTTCTCCCACTTTCCCCTGCTGCAAAACAAAAGCATTGCTTATGCTAAAACTGCTGGAGAGGGAAAATGGATCCATCACCTGCCACAGATATTCAAATATAAAAACCATAAAAAAAAGGACCTGTTGAAGACAAAACCCAGAAGGAACAGGAGAAAAGAAAATATCACTGAGTGGAGAAGTGCTGATAAAGGGCAAGTTTATGCTGCTGTTTATAAACCACTCAGGTCTTCATTGCAGAACAAACCACTCCACAACATAAAACCCCCCGGCAGAAGGGTTAATTGGGTGGCTGGGACCAAGGGCGCACCGGTGTCATGCAGCAGCGCAGGACGTGCTGGCTGCCGCTGTTCGCTCCTCGCCCTGTCCGAGAGAGCTTCTATCAGCTTGTTTGGAAACCTATCTTCAGAGGTAGCTGCTTAGTGGTAAAGGAGAGGCTCTGACCGGAGCTTAAGCACGATAGCTGCAGAAGAGCTCTGTTAACATCCCCAATGATATCTCTTTATCCCGTTCCTTCCTAATCAGCAAGGCACCAGGAAAGGAGAGGAAATTCACTGAGCTAAATGTAGTACCTGCTGTGTGTGATTGTTCTTTTATTTTGAAGAGGTTGCATCTTTGTTTTCTTAAGTATTTTGTTCTCTTCCAAAGGAGGAGGAAAATATTTCTGTCATTCC
Organism: Microcambeva ribeirae; assembly: GCA_035222435.1. Lineage (NCBI taxonomy): Eukaryota > Metazoa > Chordata > Actinopteri > Siluriformes > Trichomycteridae > Microcambeva > Microcambeva ribeirae. The sequence continues at coordinate 26,247 of JAYECN010025068.1, read as the reverse complement.
CATTCTGGGAGGGGTAGCATAGCTGGGACTTTTCTATTCTGAAGAAGTTTAGTATCCAACCCTCCTTCCTCATGAATTCTGTCCTTTCCTTATGCTCACCGCCCCCAAACTTTCCTGTTTACGTTAAGACCTGGGAGTCTTCTGCCAATTGGGATTTCTTCAGTAGTTGCTCACAAAGTCACTGAAGTCTCGTTTCAGTACTTGCTTACCCTGTGCTGGAAGAAAAAAAATTTCTCATGACATAGGACCTGAAAAAGGAACTTTTTTCCTCCTCAAAGAGAAACCAGCACTTCTGACAGCGCTTGAAAAGCCACCAAGCTGTTTTGACATGTAAAATTAACATAGAAAAACAAAGGGGGGTTGAAGGCCCCTTACTCAAATATCTCATTTAAGATCCCTCTGTACCTCTTAAAACTACACTCTGTAATTAACTCTTTATATATAGGAGGTCAGGTGACACTATTTAATGGGCCTTCTTGGCATTACGCTCCCTGAAATTATGCCAAAGCACAGCTTTGTGTAGTGCAGCTGTACCCCCACCATTTTATAACTTGACTTGGTCTCACGTATATTGACAGAGGCAGTCAGATAAAGCAATGCGTAAAAGAGGTTATAAGGACTGAATTAAGTTTCATCATTCCAGATGATACTAAGAGTGGGTAAAACAGGGGGCAGGGGAGCTTCCCAGCAGACCGCCTGAGAGCTGCTGCAGCCCACAGGCTCAGCGCTACAGGCTGTTCCTAAAATGGAAATTACTCAAGATTCAGTAATTTGGATGTAGAGTTCCAACAACTCAAAAGCGAAGTGATTTGAGCTCCGGCCAACTGTTTCTGTCTCGTGAATTGCAGCAGTTCATTTCTGAAAGCCCCCTTGGTCTAGGTGCACATTTCGTTTCTCCCCAAGGAGGCAGGGCACAGCAGTCAGGTGGGTCTTGCTCAGGAAGCTGCTCATAAAACGGAAGGTGGTGGTGTCTCAGAAGAAAAGACCGCTGTTTTGCAATCCTCTCCCTCAGCGCAGAGAAGACTGCAATGCAGCGAGGACAAGATAAAGACTGGTGGCCTCCTGCATGCTGGGGGCAAGGAGAGCTGGGTCAGGGAGCACAATTGCAGAGGAATAGGTGGACAAAATAATAAAGCTGGGAGAAAGATGCATAATCTGATCTTAGAAGCAAAGAAACAGAAACATAAAGGGCGCAGCTCTTCCCATGGCAAAAAGGGAAGTACAGCAGCTGGCTTACCTGCCCACGAGCCAACCTCCAGGCAAGCAGGCGTCCACACCAGGCTCTGCACACAAGCACAAGATCCACATCGCTGCTTTTTCTTGAGACAGAGGCAAAATACCTGGCAAAGCAAAACCTGGCCCTAGCCCTGAGCCACTGATTATTCTCTGTGTTTCCCTTCCCCTGAGCTGCTCATCTCCTTACTGCATGGAACATTCTCCTGCGTGGATATTTGGCATAGAAAAAAGAAGTCTTAGGGAAATGCCTGCTATTGCTTCTTACGGTAGAGTTGTGTTTGTAGAAAGAAAGAAAGAAAGAAAAAAGGCAAACTAATAACATATACTCATAATTTTATTTACTGCTAACTTTATTTCTCTATTTGTAGAACTCCTTTTTTCACTTTTTTTTTTTTTTAGTGACAGCATAAACAAGTATTTATTCACACCTTTCTTTTAGCTAAGAACTGAAAAGTGCTAATAGTATAAATACTGCATGTGTGGTGCGTTTTCCCTTCCTGCTCAAAAAAGTCTTAAGGAAGAAATAGCTGAGTGCATAAATGAGCACCTAATGTCAAGGGTGGTGCCTCTTTTGTTGGGAGCAGGCGATGGGGCGGTAGCAAACAGGTCGCGGCACCTCTGGCTGCAGCAGGACTGGGGTCAGCTGTGGGGGACACTGGCTCCTTTGCGAGGGGTCCTTTCCCCGTAACCACCCACAGCTTTTCCTAATCTTTGTGGTATGATGAAGTGTTACGAAGGGGAAGTGAGGCGAGGCAGTGGCCGTAGGTGTGCAGGAGGCTTTGGGAAGTTCTGGAAGGTTCTGGCAGGTTCTTGGGTGGCTGCAGCTTCCTGCGTTGCCGAGGAGGGTGTTGCGTACAGGAGAGGGGCTGCGTTTTGCCATGGGCTCCTGCTGGCCGTCGCGGTGCCGGCAGGTACCATGGCGGATGCGGCGGTGAGCTCGGCGGCTGACGGGCGCGAGCCGGGGCGCTGGGCCGGCTCGCAGGAGCCCGGCCGGCGCGTGCTGGGGCACAGTGACCCCTGCTGGGCGCGGAGGAGGAGCCTCGTGCAGGAAAGCAGGCCCGCGGGCCGTGCCGCTCGCGCCTGTGGGAGCGCCGCGGGGCTGCGGAGGGAGGGCTGCGGCCGGGTGGCTCTCCAGGAGTGCCGCCCTGTGCGCTGATGAGGTAAATCACCGCGTGCTGGTATCAACTGCCGCTGCTGCAGGGGATGATGTTTCATGCAGGGCTGGGAAGAAGCTGAGGGTGTCAGGCTTGAAGATGCAGGAAGGTTGCCAGAATTAGGCCGAAGAGGGATGGGGAGAGGTGAAGAGCCAGTGAGAGCGCGTGCAGAGCCCCCAGGCTGCCTGCAGTGGCCCCCTGAGGGTTGGTCGGTGCAGGAGGGCTGGGCTGGAGAAAGGGCCCAGGCTGCTGGCAGGAAGCTGGGCCTGTTGTGTGGCAAGCTGAGCTGCCCCTGTGCTTCCTCTGTCAGTCGGCCCATCAGCCCTGTGTGTTTCCCTTCATGCTGCAGTGCTAGAAAAGCCCTGGAGCAGAGAAGCGGGAGCAGACGAAGTCTTATACTATATGTTTTTACCATTCACTTTGGTTCCCTCTGTCTTTGGTTCCCCACATCTGTGCCCGAATCAGCTTTGCTCGGCTCACGTGCTGCTCTTTCCGCCTGCCATAGCTAGCGGAGAGCAGGGCGCTGCAAGGGAGGCTCGAGCTCTCTTGCAGAGTTGCTGTAGTGCTGCATGCCTGATGCTGTTTTCATATCCTTCACAGAGCAGGGATTAGTGTAAATGTGGACTAAAATAGGGCACAAGCCAGTGGTGCTTAGTGGCAGGCTTCAGTGAGCTCTGCACCAATGCCTTTAGTAACAAGCCTCCCAATCAAATGGGGAGCTTGCAATCCTTGAAAGCTGTTTAAAAGCAGACATCTAGCACTAACCTGGAGGTTTCTGCTGTAGGCATAGGGAAAACTGATGAACAAAGCAGTTCTTGTTGTCTTCTCTGTGCTGCCGTGCTTTTTATTCCCCTAGCAGTTAGCCACTCTGCACAAATCATCTTCCAGTCCTATCTCAGGGTAATTTTATTCATAGGAATATTCAGTGTCTTGCTTCTTTGAATTCAGCTGAAACAGCAGACAATTTCTTTGCTCAGAAATGCAGTTTTGTTCTTCCCTGCTTACTTTTTTTTTTTCTTTCTTTTTTTTTTTAATATACATCAGGAGAAAGCTAACATCTGCTGAAGGTGATAGAAAGACAGGGATGGTTTTTGATAGGAGTTAAATCACTGTTCAGATAAATACACAGTTGTGTCCTCGGCACCCCTCGGTATCCGAAGGCCTGGGCACCCCGGGCGTCCTTCCGCGTCCGAAGGCCTTGACATCCCTCCGCATTCGAAGTCCTTAGCGTCCGTCTGCGTTTGAACTCCTTGGGGGCTGAAGGCCTGGGTGTCCGAAGGCTTGGCCCCTCAGCATCCCTCTGCATCCGAAGTCCTTGGCATCCGAAGTCCTTGGCGTTCCTCCATGTCCCTCCGCGCCCCTCGGCGTCTGAAGGCCTTGGCATCCCTCCACGCCCCTCAGTGCCCAAAGGCCTCGACGTCCCTTTGCTTCCAAACTCCTGGGGGGCTGAAGACCTGGGTGTCACAGGGCATTGGAAGACCTGGGCGTCCCTCGGTGTCTCCTCTGGCGTCTGAAGACCTTGGTGTCCCCTCTGGCATCCGAAGGCCTCGGCGTCCCCTCCATGCCCCTCGGGTCTGAAGGCGTCAGTGTCCCTCTGTGTCCAAACTCCTGGGGGGCTGAAGGCCTGGACGTCCCAGGGCATCGGAAGGCCTGCGCATCCCTCGGTGTCCCTCTGCATCCAAAGTCCTCGGCATCTGAAGTCAGTCCTCGGTGCCTCCTCTGGCGTCCAAAGGCCTCGGCGTCTGAAGACCTGGCCACCCCTGGACATCCCTCCACATCTGAAGGCCTTGAAGTCTCTCTGCGTTTGAACTCCTCAGTGTCTGAAGGCCTCGGCATCCGAAAGCCTCGGCATCCCCCCCACGTCCCTCCACGTCCAAAGTCCTCTATGTCCCTCTGCTTCCCTCGGTGTCCCTCAGCATCCTAAGTCCTCCGTGTCCCTTGGCGTCCCTCTGCGTTTGAAGTTCCCCATGTCCAAAGTTCTCCGTTTCCCTCAGCGTTCCTCTACATTTGAAGGCATCTGCGTCCGAAGTCCTGGGCGTCCCTCCGTGTCCCTCGGCATCCCCTCAGCATCTGAAGTCCTCCACGTCCCTCAGCGTCCAAAGTCCTCGGTGTTCCTCTGCGTCCCCTTGGCCTCTGAATTCCTCAGCGTCCATCAGCATCCCTCCACGTAGCTCCGCATCCTCTCAGCGTCCGAAGGCCTCGGCGTCCCTCCGTGTCCCCTTGGCCCTTGAATTCCTTGGCGTCCCTCAGCATCCCCCCACGTACCTCTGCATCCTCTCAGCTTCCAAAGGCCTTGGCATCCCTCCGCATCCTTCGGCGTCCTCTCAGCATCTGAAGTCCTCCGCATCCCTCCGGTTCCGAAGGCCTGGGCGTCCCTTGGCATCCACAGTCCTTGGAGTTCCTCCGTGTCCCTCGGCATCCAAAGGCCTCAGTGTCACTTCGTGTCCGCTTGGAGTCAAAAGGCTTCCATGTCCCTCATCGTCCAAAGGCCTCAGCATCCCTTCACGTCCTCTCAGCGTCCCCTTGGCGTCCAAAGTCCTCTGCATCCTTTGGCGTCTGAAGGCCTCAGTGTCCAAAGTCCCTGGTGTTCCCCTGCGTCCCTCGGCATCCCCTCGGTGACCGAAGCCCTCCACATGCCTCAGTGTTTCCTCTGCGTCCTCTCGGCATCTGAAGTCCTCCGCGTCCCTCAGCATTCCTCTGTGTCCCTTGACATACAAAGGCCTGGGGATACCTCTGCATCCCCTCGGCATCCGAAGTCCTCGGCGTTACTCTGTGTCCCTTGGTATCCCTCTGCGTCCGAAGGCCTCCACGTCCCCTGGCATTCCCTCCGCATCAAAAGTCCTCCATGTCCATCAGCGTCCCTCCGCACCTGAAGGCCTGGGCGTCCCTCAGCATCCGAAGTCCTCAGAATTCCTACATGTCCCTTGGCGTCCGAAGGCCTTGGCGTCCCTCCATGTACCTCCGCGTCCCCACGACGTCCAAAGTCCTCGGCGTTTGAAGTCCTCCGCGTCCCTCAGTGTCCAAAGTCCCCACCGTCCCTCCGCATCCCTTGGCATTCCTCCACATCCCTTGATGTACAAAGGCCTGGGGATACCTCGGCATCCCTCCATGTTCCTCCGCATCCATCTGGCGCCGGAAGTCCTCCGTGTCCCTTCAGTGTTCCTCCGTGTCACTTGACCTTTGAAGTCCTCTGTGTCCCTTGGCTTCTGAAGTCCTTTGCGTTCCTCTGCGTCCCTTCGGCATCCAAAATCCTCTGTGTCCCTCAGCATTCCTCCGTGTCCCTGGACTTCTGAAGTCCTCTGCGTCCCTCCGCATCCCTCCGGCATCCGAAGTTCTCCACGTCACTCGGTGTCCCTCCGCATCCCTCTGTGTCCCTTCAGCATCAAAAGTCCTTCACGTTCCTCCGTGTCCAAAGTCCTCGCTGTCCCTTCCCAGCCCTTGGCATTCCTCCACATGCCTTGATGTTCAAAGGCTTGGGGAGTCCTCCGCGTCCCTTGGCGTCCGAAGTCCTCGGCGTTCCTCTGCGTCCCTCTATTTCTCTGTGTCCCTCGGCTCCTGAAGTCCTGGCATCCCTCTGTGTCCCTTCAGCATCCAGTCCTCTGCGTCCGAAGTCCTCAGCGTCCCTCCACATCTTTCCGTGTCTGAAAGCCTGGGCGTCCCTCAGCATCTGAAGTCCTTGGCGTCCCCTCCGTGTCCCTCGGCATCCAAAGGCCTCCGTGTCTTCTCAGCGTACCTCAGGGTCCCCTCGGTGGCAAAAGGCCTGGGTGTCCCTTGGCGGCCCCTTGGAGTCAAAAGGCCTCGGCATCCCTCCGTGTCCCATTGGTGTCCGAAGTCCCTGGTGTTCCTCTGCATCCCTCGGCATCCCCTCGGCAACCGAAGCCCTCTGCATGCTTTAGTGTCCCCTCGGTGTCCCTCTAGGTCCCCCTCGACATCCGAAGTCCTCAGCATACGAAGGCCTGGGCATCCCTCGATGCCCCTCCACGTCCATAGGCCTCAGTGTCCCTTTGTGTCCCTCAGCATCCAAAGTCCTCCGTGTCCTCTTGGCATTCCTCCGCATCCCTCAGTGTCCAAAGACCTCGGCATTCCTCCACGTCCTCCGCGTCCCTTCGGCATTCCTCCATGTCCCTTTGCATCCAAAGTCCTTTGCGTCCAAAGTCCTCCACGTCCCTCCGCGTTTGAAGTCCTTGGTGTCCGAAGACCTGGACGCCCCTGCGGCGTCTGAAGGCCTCGGTGTTGCTGGGCATCCCTGTGGCGTCCAAAGGCCTGGGCGTCTGAAGGCCTAGGTGTTCCTTGGCGTCCAAAAGCCTCCGCCTCCCTCGGCAGTCCTCTGCCTCCCTCGGTGTCCCTCCGTCTCCGACGGTCTCCACGTCCAAAGGTCTCAGCATCCTTCCATGTCCAAAGTCCTCCACTTCCCTCGCTGTCCCTCCGCATTTGAAGTCCTCCTCTTCCGAAGTCCTCTGCTTCCCTCAGCATCCCTCTGTGTTTGAAATCCTCCATGTCCCTCCACGTCCCTTGGCATCCCTCGGTGTCTCTTGGCGTCCGAAGGCCTACACATCCCTCAGCATCCAAAGTCCCTCTCGTATGAAGTCTTCCGCTTCCCTCGGCATCCCTCCGCCTCTGAAGTCCTCTGCATCCAAAGGCCTCCGCTTACCTCAGCAACCCTCTACATTTGAAGGCATCTGTGTCTGAAGTCATCCGCTTCCCTCGGCATTTGTCCGCTTCCCTCGGCACCCGAAGACCTGGGTGTTGGAAGGTCTCGGCGTCCGAAGGCCTCAGTGTCCTTCACGGTGTCCGAAGTCCTCCACGTCCCCTTGGCGTATCTGCGCGTCCCCCAGCATCTGAAGCCCTTGGTGTCCTATCTGCATCCCCTCAGAGTTCCTCCACGTCCCTCAGCGTCCAAGGTCCTCAGCATTCCACCACGTCCCTCGGCGTTCCTCCACGTCCCTCAGCGTCCAAGGTCCTCAGCATTCCACCGCATCCCTCGGCGTTCCTCCACGTCCCTCGGTGTCCAAAGTCCTCCACTTTCCTCGGCATCCCTCGGATGTTTGAAGTCCTCTGCTTCCCTCAGCATCCGAAGGCCTCAGCATCCCTCCGCGTCTGAAGTCTCCCACATCCGAAGTCCTCTGCTTCTCTCAGAGTCCCTCTACGTTTGAAGTCCTCCGCGTCCCTCCTCGTCCAAATTCCTCCGCGTCCAAAGTCCTCTGTGTCCAAAATTCACTGTGTCCCTTGGCGTCCAGTCTTCTGCGCCCAAAGTCCTCTGCTTCCCTCTACGCTTGAAGGCATCAGCGTCCAAAGTCCTCCGCTTCCCTCAGCGTCCCTCTACGTTTGAAGGCATTTGCTTCCGAAGTCCTCCGCTTCCCTTGGCATTCTTCCACTTCCCTCGGTGTCCCTCAGCATCCAAAGGCCTGGGCATCCTTCGGCGTCTAAAGTCCTTGGATTCCCTCAGCGTCCCTCTGCGTTTGAAGGCATCGGTGTCTGAAGTCCTCTGCTTCCCTCAACATTCCTCCACTTCCCTTGGCGTACCTCAGCATCTGAAGGCCTCGCTGTCTGAAGGCCTCTGCGTCCCTCGCCGTCCGAAGGCCTCCGTGTCCGAAATCCTCCGCTTCCCTCGGCATCCCTCCGCATTTGAAGTCCTCTGCGTCTGAATTCCTCCACTTCCCTTGGCATCTGAAGGCGTCAGTGTCAGAAGTCCTCCACTTCCCTCGGCATCCCCCTATGTTTGAAGGCATCGGCATCCGAATTCCTCTGCTTCCCTTGGTGTCCGAAGGCATCAGCGTCTGAAGTCCTTCGCATCCCTCAGTGTCTGAAGGTCTCAGTGTCCCTCGGCCTCCGAAGTCCTCGGTGTTCCCCCAGGTTCCTCGGTGTCCCTCGGCATCCAAAGGCCTCAGCGTTGCAAGGCCTCGGTGTCCCTCTGCATCTGAAGGCCTCGGCATCGGAAGGCCTCTGCGTCCCTCAGAGTCCGAAGGCCTCCATGTTTGAAGTCCTCTGCTTCCCACGGCATTCCTCTGCTTCCCCTGGTGTCTGAAGTCCTCCGCTTCCCTAAGCATCCCTCTATGTTTGAAGGCATCTGCGTCCGAAGTCCTCCGCGTTCCTCGTTGTCCGAAGGCCTCCGCATTCGAAGTCCTCAGCTTCCCTCAGCATCCCTCTACACCTGAAGTCCTCCGTGTCCCTCAGCATTCCTCCGTGTCCCTCGATGTCCCTCGGCATCCGAAGGCCTCAGTGTCTGAAGGCCTCGGTGTACCTCGGCATCTGAAGTCCTCTGCTTCCCTCAGCGTCCCTCGCATTTGAAGTCCTCTGCATCCCTCCACATACCTTCGTGTCTGAAATCCTCCGTGTCCGAAGGCCTCAGCATCCCTCGACATCCAAAGGCCTTGGCTTCAGAAGGCTTCCGAAGGCCTTTGTCTGAAGGCCTCGGCGTCCCTTGGTGTTCCTCTGCGTCCAAAGTTCTCCGCTTCCCTCGGCGTCCCTCCGCGTCCAAAGGCCTCCGTGTCCCTCCGTGCCCGCGTCCCTCCGCGTCCGAAGGCCTCGGCGTCCTTCCAGTTCCCTCAGCATCCCTCCATGTCTGAAGGCCTCGGCGTCCGAAGGCCTCGGCGTCCCTCCTCATCCGAAGTACTCCGCGTCCAAAGGCCTCGGCGTCCCTCCGCATCCGAAGGCCTCAGTGTCCCTCCGCATCCCTCTGCATCCGAAGTCCTCTGTGTCCGAATTCCTCGGCCTCCAAAATCCTTCGTGTCCCTCCGTATCCGAAGTCCTCCACATTCCTCCCCGTGCAAAGTCCTCCACATCCTAAGTCCTCTGTGTCCCAAGTCCTCCACGTCCGAATGCATTTCAGCACTTAATTATACTGCAGTTTACAGTAAAAATAGTAATTTGATAACCCTCCTGAGTGGCTGCTCAGCTTCCACATATTAGACGTGAAGGGTAAACAACAGAAAACGCTACTGTGAAAACCCATCTGGTTTTGCAACCCTTGTTTGACAGTTACACTGTCCAGCTCAACCTCTATGAGAAGTCAGAGTTTCTGTATGAGGAATCCTGCAATCAAAATTGCAGTTATTTGACATTTATTCTTTATAAGGAGAATAGGTGTGGCCTTTTTTCTTTGGTTTTGTAAAACGAAATATGCAACATCTACAACATTGTACAGTTTGACTTAAAACCTTCTGGGTGCCTGGTTTAGTTACTTTGGGAGAGGTATCAAGTGGGGTTTAGCTGTCGGCACCTCCTTCTTGAGAAAACCAAAACATTTTTACTAAAAAACAAGAGAGGTAAGTGGGCAATATCAGCAAGTGTTGTGAATTTGCATTGGTTTTTGGAGAGGGGGAAAAAAAGCTGAAATCTCCTGGTGTGATATTTTTGAAATAAAATTTTCAGTGTCTGTTTCAAGATAAGCTTTCTGTTTAGAAATTTCCTGTGAGGTAATCTTTTAAAAAGTGGGAGGAGAGGAATGCAAAATTAAATGAACCACTGTTTTTCAGAGGAAGCAAATTATTTTGTTCATTCTGAAATGAAATTCTTTCATCACATCCTTCTGTTGCATGGGGAGTTAAGTCCTCTTTAATGAATAGCACACGGCAGTAATTGTTCCTGTTGTGTTCAATTTGAAATATCCCTTGTTTATTGCAAAGAGTAAACAACCACTTTAAATCTATTTTTCAAGTGCTATGAATGGCTTACATTTCACAAGCACACTAAATGGAAAATTTAAACTACAAAACCAGGGTTTTTATATGTGCCAACCATGGTGCTGCTTTTCCTGTAGCAACTGTTATTACCGCTATGTAACATAAGATTATAGAAGAGTTTGATTAAAATATTCCTTTATAATTTCTTTAACAGACCTTTACTTATCATAGTGATGGTTTCTGAAGCGTTGATAGTTCTCTCAGAAGGTAAGAACCCTGTAATTCTTCACTGCAAACTTAAGGAATAACCTTTATTTACTGTCTGTGCTTGATGCTGGTAAGGTGCATTGTAGATGGACTCATGGTGCCAACAGTCTGACACCACTGGCACGAGTGACATGTATTCCTAGGGCGCCATGATGCCTGTTGCAGTGGTTAACTTCTGTGTGCAAGGCTGAGTTGGATCTCCATCTATTCCAGGAGCTGGCCAAGAAAAGCGTATCCTGTTGCCTGCTCTGGTAGGGAGGGTTGAATTGTATTGCAGAACATAATCATCACTTAAGAGATACTTTGTGCTACTAATGCTTGGCTTTGGACGAGCACTGAGAGCTCAATACTTGCAGGGTTGCAGCATGAACATTACTGTGTATGGAAGCTGGATGCAACAGTAGTTTCTCGGGATTATTCTTTCCCTCTGCAGAGCTCTACTGAACTCTGGCCACTGTTTCACAGCATAGTTGAGGGCCCTTTAGTATTTTAGTAGCCTGTTGCTGGTTTTGCTTCAGTAGTTCCATGTATGTCACCCTGGGGAGCCCAGCACTGGACACGACACTCCAGACGTGGCCTCCCCAGTGCTGAGTGGCAGGATCGCCTCCTTCGACCTGCTCGCGGCCCGCTGCTGGAGGACAAGTTGACCATGGGCCAGCAATGTGTCCACATGGATAAGGCAGCCAGTGATATCCCAGGCTGCATGAGGCAAATTCCCAGGTCCTTCTCCAGAGAGCTGCTTTCCAGCTGGTTCTTCAACACATCAGGGTTCCTCTGAAGGGCAGCACAGCCCTCTGGTGTATTAGCCACCCTGCCCAATTTTGTATCACCAGCAAACTTGCTGAGGGTGCGCTCTCTCCCCTCATCTAGGTCCCTGAGGAAGAAGTGGAACAGGAATGGATGCCATGGGAGATGATATGCACTGTTCTCCTCTCATCAACACAGCCAGTCGTTCTGTTAGAAATGTTTCCAGGTTTTCCCTTTGTGGATCCATGCCTTGGACCATTCCTGATGACCACCTTGTTCTTAATGTGAGGTGGTGTCCAGGATGAGCTCCAGGATGAGCTTGATCTTTCCAGAGATCAAGGTGACAAGGTGGGAGTGACATTTGCTTTCCTACCTGTGCTTTTTGGTTACCTGTGCTTTGTCCATTGCTGCTTTTCTTTGTGAAGATGTAAATCTTTCTGGTAATTCCCTGGGGAGGCCTGCCTTCCATATCTCATCTTCAGCTTCTGCTCCCTTCTCTGAAGTGTCTCTTGGCCAAGCTGCCCCATCCTATGAGGTGCCAACCTGTGTTCTTGCAACACCATCACTTTTCTTATTTGTTTCTTTATTTTCTCACAGACTAAAAGTCCTTGGAGAGTTAATTTGCATTTAAGGAGAAGCATAGCCCCAAAACACTGGCAGATCCTGAGCAGAGTGGAACACGAGGTATTCCTGGCACTTACCCACATCTGGTCACAAGTTGTTATTCATGGTGACTAGAGCATGCTTAGAGCATTTTGGAAAGGCATCAGTGACCTTAAACATTACTTAACTCTATCCAACTTACGGACAAATTCATGCTTAAATACTCTTTAAGTGCCACCTGTAGGTAGGTCAGTGGTTGGGCATCTGTGATCACAGTAAACTGAGGCTTTGAATTAGCCCATGCTGAGGTCTGAGGTCTTAACTTGCATGCCTTCTAACCAACAGCTTTGAACCTCCAAAGAATGCAGGAGTGGAGGCTGGATGTAGTCTTGTCTCTTCTCCTTATGTGGGGGGCTGAGCCAACTCAGTCAAGGAAGCCTTGCCAAGTTGCCTTGCAAATATATCTGATAATATTTGCATGTATGCAAGTTCCCCAGTCTCCTAGTAACCTTTTTTAAGCAAAACCCATAATGCTGAGATGTTATAGTTCATCTTTAATGACACAACTGAAACACTGGAAAAGCAAAACTTCCAGTTGCTGTAAAAATCTGTAGGTGGCCAAATGGTCAGCCTGCCTCCCCTGTAGTGCAAGGATTGTACAAGCTGATGGATCAATAAAACCTCTCTTGAAGAGCACAGTGAGAGCCACAATGACACCAACAAAACTATTGCTCTGTATATGTGTATCCTAATACGCTCCTGTGCTAAGATATCCAATGTTCTTTGTACATTAGAAGTCACTCCCTGGGTTTTGGCTTCCTGCTTGTTCTGTGACCCCTCGGAGGCCAGCTGTGCTACAGGGAGTCTGTCAGAAGCGTGGCAGCCTATGGCAAAACTGTGGCCATCTGCTTCTTGCTGCAGGCCCAGGGAGTAGAAGTGCTGTAGTATCTTCCTCGGGAGCTTGGTTTATCTCCATGGAGCTGCCAGGGCCTGTTGCTACAATAAATAACACAACAGAAGGGTTTCTTCTAGTGTCCTGGCACACAGATGTCACCATCTTTGTCCAGGTGCCCTCCTCTGAAGGAATGTGTTTCTCATGTGCTCACTGGGGATGTTGCTCTGAAAGTAGCAAATTCCTGCAGGTCATTCAGGGGGCTAGTGAACCATCTGTGAAAAATCAAGTGAAGACACGTGTCTCCAGTCTTTTTTTATTCTCTTCTTTTAAAAGAGGATCAAGTCCATTTCAAGTAATAAAAAGGTCAGTCTCTGGCAAGATTTCTTAATTATTCTTCATTACTTTTAGCTATTGCAAAAGATAAATCCTGAATCTGAAGTTCCAAACTGCAAGGTAAGCTTTTAAATGGAAGGAAATGTTGTCAGGAGACAGGAATTGATTGTGATTAGAGAAAATGATTTAAATGTCCCTCAAAACCATTGTATTGAGTACTGTTTATGTCTGATTGCATCCTTAGAAGTATTTTTTTTTCATTGTTTCCCCTACAAAGTCATTACTTATACTTCCAAAAGTTTGTTATAGAGAATAGTAGAGAAATACTAAGGGAGTACTGTCTGCTGATAAGTACAACTGGTCGTGTCTTAGGTTACTTGTGTTGGAATTATCAAATGTTCTACTTAGACTTCTTTTAACAAGTATTCATATGAAACAGGCACTTTGAGTGAAATCAAAAAATAATTTCTCACAAGCATCAATTTTAATTTCCTAGATTTTTTTTTTGCATATTTTATTTCCTGAGACCCTGGTTGCAAAGGCATATCAATTTGTAACCCTACTCTGATTCACGTTAGAGAACTGTTCCAACATCCAAATTTTTGCACACACGTGAAACAGAGATGTTTACCTGACAAGTCAAGTAGTAAGGCTGCTGAGCTTTGTGAATCAAATGCACCCCCAAAATGAGAGAGAATGGCTCCTGCCTAAGGGACCTTTATGGATGGATGGCTGTAGGCAGCCCTGAGGGTTCCTGCTGTGTGTTGTCCAAACCACTGGGCCCTTGTGACTGACAAGTCGTGTAATTTTATCTGTGTAGAGTGAGCTTCAGGTGATCCTGGCCTGCCTCAGCGTGCCGTGTTCTGCTGTGCAAAGCACGCTGCTGAGGTCGCTCTGTGGCTTCCTGGGCATCGCTGCTTTTCTTCTCTGCAGCTCCGAGGTAGGTGTGGCAGTTCCGTCCTCCTGGTGCCCCGCTTGGAGGCGGGAAGGGTGGGGGCAGCCTTGGCTGCAGCAATCTTGAGTTGGTGGAGTTCAGGAGCCGGGGAGGAGGAAGCAGGGTGATAAGTAAGACTGTAGCCCTGGACTTCAGAGGGGCAAATGTCGGTCTCTCCGGAGACCTACTGGAGACCTACTTGGAGGAATCCTGTGGGCTAAGGCCCTCGAATGAAGGGGGTTCAAGAGAGCTGGTTAACATTCAAGCATCACTTCCTCCAAGCTCAGAATTGGTACCCACAGAATTGCAGAATGGTTGAGGCTGGAAGGGACCTCTAGAGATCATCTAGTCAGTCGAGCAAAGGGGCAGGAGACGTGTGTTCATGAGCAAGGAGCTTCTGCCAGAACTCAGAAGGAGAAAGTATATAGGATGTGGGAAAGAGGGCAGGCCCTTTGGGAGGAATATAGGAATGTTGTCAGGGTATGCAGGGACGCGATGAGGAATATGCAGAGGGTTGTACAGGGGTAGACCAGATGATCTCCAAAGGTCCCTTGCAACCTCAGTCATTCTGTTATTCGGTGGCAGCTCAGAGCTGCCAATAACGTTCAGGTGTGAATTTGCTATCTCTTCAGATAGACGTGCCTCTTAAAGGAGGCACGAGAATTGGATCTCTGTTGGTTATGCATGAAAAAAATTATTTTGAGTTCACACAGAATGCAAGTTTTGTTTTTTGCCTTTAAAAAAAAATACAAATGTTTGCAGGTTGTATGTGATTGCGCTAAAATGTCATTGCTGTATGGTGCAAGTCAGGACATGACATACAGAGTTTCTTGTTTGCATTTGTGATTGATTAAACACTTGCAATGATGGTTCTAAAACTTGTTTATGAGTAAGTGGGAGAAATTGTAATCCTTGTGAAAAGCAGTTTTCATATTTCTGTCTTCAAACATGAATACAGTGATAAAATGGAAATTGAACATCAGTTATCAAAGGAAGGAAGCTCATTAAATGTAGGTATAAAATCATAGGGTATAGTATAATTGGAAATCAAGTAAGCGGTATGATTCATCTTTTACAGATTATTTTTTGATATGTAAAAAGAAAAATAAGTGATAGCTTGACAAAATAAGGTGTATATATAGGATCTAGCAAGTGGCATAAGATTGGCACTCATTAATGTTTATGAAATTAATGCTTATGAAATGAAAAAACCCTTTTCGGGTCTTGACAAAATTTGTACATGTAGAGACTGATCCTTGAGTTTCCCATGCACATGGTTAATTTAATGTAGGGAACAGTGGTTTTGAACCATAGGCACTGCAGGCTTCAAGAGCCAACTGCTCTACACTTCAATGCTGGCTGAAGATGGTAGCAACTCTTCACTAGTTTTAGTAGCATTTCATCAACTTGTGAAATGATGAATGAGTGAGTATGAGTAGGACCAAGGCACTAGGACATATGTTGCGTTAGCTGGAAAAATAGAAGATAAGTTCTCATAAATAAAAATTTAGTCTCTGTAGGATGTTTTTTCTTAAAGCAAACTATCCTATGTAAAGCATAACAGTTGAAATCATAGAGAAAAGGGGAGCTGTGAAAATAGTGGTGGGAAGGATTAAAAAAAAAGTGCTCTTTATGGCTTGTCTTGTGAGAATGAAAACAAAAACCAGTCACACGGATGTGCATGTTGGGAAAAGTCCCTAGAAAATCGCAAACATCTGTCTCTGTAATCGCTGGTGTTACATGGAGGAAATTGAAATGTATGCATGTTTTAAAATGTTTTCAAAACTCGAAAATCCAAAGCCCTTTAGTAGCTTGCAGGATGATTAGGGAAACTAAATAGGAAGCAGAACTCCTCAGTGTCTGTGACCTTATCAGCTCTCTCCTCTTTGCGCTCCTAAATTAGCAAACTGCAGGGGAGGAAAACGGTGCCATGCAGAGGTGAGAAAAGGACTATCCATAGACTGGAATTCCTGATACTGAGCCCCGTTGTGTTGGTCTTAGTAAGTGAGTGATTCTCACATACCATCTCCAGCCTGACGTGTGCGCAGATAAAAAGCACTCTGCAAATGCTTGGGGACTGACTGAAGTTATTAACAGAACAAAGCTTGGCTGATTCAGAAAGAGGCAGATTTCAGAATTTTTTAGTCTGACAACATTCCTATTGACTTCAAACAATAGAAGGCTACAGGCTGGAGTTTTCCAAGACTCTGAGCATGCATTTTTCTCTTTTAAAAACAGGCACGGCATAGTTAGGCAGCTCCTGAGGAAGTGTTCTGAGCAGTAGTGAGCAAATGGAGAGAGTTTGAGGCCAAAAGGCTTGTGAGCCTGGAGCCCGTCCTGGAGCTAAAGAGAAATCAGGGAGCTCCTTTCCCTGCTCTCTCATGCCCCTGCCCTGCTGAGCTCCCCTGGAAGAAGCTACCTGCTGGAGATGGGGTGATGGAGAGCACAGATCTGTTGAAGGAGGTGGTGGCTGTGGCTGTAAAGGAGAAGCACAAGGAGAGGGAAGGAAAAAAAAGAAAAATATAAAAGCCCTTTTTCCCTAGTCTTGATGTTGAACTTGTCTAGGCTGAAGCTTTCACCCAAAAGGGTGTTGCATCCTTGAAGGGTCCCCCAGTGACAGCCTGGAGGGATCTCCCAGATGGGCTACACCACTTGCAGGGCTGGGCTTTAATATGGAGGCCAAGCTTTGGCACCCAGCTTAGTATCTGAAAGGCTGGCGAGGGGAAGGCGGGTGGAGGGAGCGCCTGGCTGGGTGGCAGAAGTCGATGCAGAGCTGAGGGTCGGCTGCGCATCCCTAGACCAGCTCCCCAGCCGGCTCCTTGGCGTGTGCTGTGTTCCCGTGCTGCGTGCGAGCCAAGCGCCCTGCGTAATCTCCCCATGGTGACTGCACAGCATTTGTTCCTGTTTAAGGGAGAAAGAGGTTTGGGTTTTCTGCTAGAATTCCCACTCAGGTAATTACACTCGTGCCTGCAGAATTTCCCTGTAGCTTCAGTTGTATTAGTTGTTCTTCACACCCATTCCTAAGAAGTGCAAACACAGACCTCCTGCTGCGTTTCAGTAGAGCAGCAGCAGTTGCTTTGCTGAGGCAAGTGAAGTGATCCAGCCCTACATCGCGTGTGCTAGGTGTGCTCCAGCCATACATCACTTGTGCTAGGCCTGATCCAGCCATACATCTCTTGTGCTAGGTGTGCCCCGAGTCAGACGGCTGTATCCAGTCTTGCTCTCATCATTCAGCTTGCTTTGGCATAGCAAGTTGGTCTTGCTAGCGATACTGCCAGATGATAGTGAGACAGCCAGCTGGAAGCCACTGAAAAGATGATGAAGAGCCAAGAGAGAACCATATGGAGAGAGAGGGATTTCTCTTTACACAGTTATAAGTAAAAGTGTTTATTTCTTTGGATTCCACTATTTTTTTTCCCTTTCTTTGCATCAGCTTTATGGGTAGGAAGTGGTTGCAGTTCATTAGCAAATTCTACCAAATCTCTTTAGCTAGAACCACTGTTTTAAACATTAGATATTTTAGGCAGCTTTGTTATTACCATTAACATGTTTCTGGCTTTTCAGTTTTTAGTACTGAGAAATATTTTGCAAAACAAAAATATATATACCAGCTTTATACCAATAGTATGGTAGTTAACATTAGCATAATGCTAAGAAATGGGTTATATTGAATGAAGGCACTCTTGTCTCAAATGCAGATGATTTTTTCCAAACGTATGGTAGCAGAGTTATTTAAGTCCAGCTCAGTCTGCAAAACGCTTCTGCAGATGCTTAATTCTCTTTGAAGTTAAAATAAATACAGGCCATGTTCACTCATAGCCTTATGCAAAGATTTGAAGCAGAAGATGTCCAACATTAATAAAACATTAAGTTAAGACTCAGCAGACGTACTGTAGGTAGTAAACAGAACTAAAACAAATGAACAAATTATTGATTCATGGAATTTAGTCTTTGCAGAACGTTCACATGCAGATTGGGTTGCTAGTGAACACATTTCTTATTCAGATTTGCTAAATGAATGTTATGGTGAGTGTGTGGGTTTAAAAAAAATTCTGTTAACTAATTCTGAATAGTTCACATCCTCAAGACTCAAGCTGTTTCACATATGTTATTGTTTTAGCTCACAGACTGACTGAATGCTATTCAATTGAATAGCACCGAATCCCTCCCTTGAGTCCGTATTAAGAGTAGGGGTGCCCAAAGATTCTACTTGAGGTTGCAAGTTTCTCATGGAGACAAGGTAATTTTGGGAGAGGTAGACAAGTAGGAAATGAGAAAACTGAAGGAACTCAGTTTTTCCATTAAGAGTGAGTTAATTATACTAATTACAGTTCCTAGAAGATTCAAGTACTATTCCTGAATCTTTTAGCAGAGAGCAGGCTGTGTTAGTATGTTTTTCTCCTACTACTGTGCTCAAACATGCACTTTTGGAACTAAACTGCTTTAGAGAGTCACACAAGAGCTGAGGTTGGAAGCGACCTAGGCAGGTTGCGTGGCCCCTTGCTCGGACAGCGCAGCTACAATGCGCTGCCCAGGAGTCCCCTCAGCCTTTGACCATCTCCGAGGTCAGAGCCTCCCCAGCCTCTCCTGACAACCTGTTCCAATGTTCAGCCACAGTGGGGAAGTGAGGAATACTTTCTTCTCCGGTGCTTTGTGCCCCTTGTCTCTCTCCCTGTCACTGAGCACCTCTGATAAAGCACTGGCTGACTCAGCTGGCCCTGAACGGGCCGAGGAGGGTGGGCAGCCTTCGAGCCTTGTGCAGCCAGTGTCTTTGCCTGTCCCTGCCTATGTTTAGGGCCTTCAGGAAGAGCTTAGGAGAAATGCCACTGTAGGGGTTTCGGGTGTCTCTCAGAAATGCAGAGATACTCTTCCTGACTGTAATGTGACTTTCCTGTGCTAGAGGTAAGGGAGAACTGTGAAATGAATTAGACTGAAGAGCTGAACTTTCCTCATGGGTGTTTGAATGACATTCTCCTTTCAGCTTATCTGCATATCGAGCTGCTACACATTGGACTTCGGGTGCTGCTGGAGTGGGAGATGAAGTATATAACATAGCTGCTTTCCCGGGACTGCCTCGTCAGAGTCTGGGTTCCGCCTCTTTGCCTTATGGATTAAACTTGGAGCACTTGCGTGTGGTTTGTTTTGTTTTCTTTTCTTTTTTAAAACAGTTTGCTGAGATGAAGTCTGTGCTGTTAATTAGACCTCTGCTGCTGTTCACAGAATGCAGGCCCCATGGGCAAGGCTCTTCACACGCCGTTTTCCTGAACTTCAGCAGGCAGCACCGGCCTTTCATCCTCCCTTAGAGTAGAGGCAAGGTGGGGAATTCCCTCTATTGCTTCTCTGTTCCCTCTTTCCTCTCTCTGAGGATATTCATACTTTGTCAGTCCTGCTCCTTGCCCGGAGCCAGTCCTGCTTTATCTTTTGTCTTGTTTTGTTGTGGGACGTAGATTGTAACTTTCTTTGTTTGCTTAAGCCTTGGTAGGATTGACTATTGGCCTGTTAAGAGGTTTAGACATTCTTGTGGTGTAAAATAGTATGTGGGAACAAATTTTATACATATGTAGAGTCTCAGAATCAGCTAGGTCTTCCTTCTTACTTCACTTCTTCACCTTCACCTGAGGTCCTGCGCTATTTATGTAGAGCTCTTTGTTCAGAATGAGCTGACGCCGTTTTCTATCCGAATGGAGAAAAGTCTAGATTTCTGTGGGGAAACTGAGAGCAGATTTTTATTTTTAATAAATGTTTTGTTTGAATAGAAGTGAAGAGGTTCCAAAAGGACTCCCAAAATTTTCTTTACTCTTGTTCATTTCAAAAGAGATTAGCAGAAACATAAAGCTGCAGCAACAGTTGTGAAGATAGAAGAAAGATAGATTTAAAAAAAAAAAGACCTAGGAGTTAAAATACAACTGCTTAACTGGAAAAATATTTTGTGGCTGTTCATTTGTTCATTTTACATATGAGGTGACTGATATACCTGTATGTTTTGTATGCATGTATGCAAAGAGTACAGGAATGCTTTGTTCTTCGGAAATCTCCGTCCCTAGTGGAGAGCAGCAGCTATTTTTAGTAGTGTGCTGCAACATTACACAGAAGAGCACAAGATGATGCTGTCTCTCAGCTTACTTCACCGATAACTTCTTCTTTTTGAATTTACTAAGGAAGGATCAGGTGACAAACAGCTACAGGCAGATGAGCATGGGCACCGTGTCACGTTTGCTTGAAAAAAGCTAGCAAAGCTTAGCTGGGAAACGGTCCGAAAAAAAAAAAAGGCACATCAAAAAAATTGCATTGGAGAAGACCACTTTAAGCTCTGTCCTGCAACTGAAACTGTAAACACTTGAAATACCAGCTTAGAAATATGTACTACAGAAGGGACCCTGGGCTCTCTCAGCGGGCCATCCCCTACTCTTGTGTCAGTACTGAAAATGTCCCCTGCGTAAAGGGACAGCAAGAGACTTGCTTCTTATTTAACTTTCATTCAAACCCTATTCCTGAACACTTAAGTGATTCTTAGACTGGGCACCACCACCTTCTATGTATGCATGGGATTTATTCTGCATTCCTAGGAAATACTTATCCTGCCATGCTTTTCTGATTTGCATGATCAGTCGGAGGTGAAACCCTGCAATGAAAGTTTGCAGTCCTGCTGCAGGCTCACAGAGGAACCTTGCTGGAGTTTCCAAGTCAGTGTTTTGCTTGGGCAATGATAATGGGACCATTGCATTGACTCTTCTGGTGACAGCTGCTCTGCAGATTTCCTTCTCCAAATGACTTGGGCTTTTGCAAGTGTAACTGGTGAAGAGCCATGGGAGTGTGACAGAACAGTCTGTTACTGCTTTAAATGAAAAAAGCAAAACTTAAACACACAGTCACAATCTCGCCTCCTGTATTTTAACTGCTCACTTTTAAAACTGATGTGGTTGATGTTTGGCGGAGGTCTTTTTACGCTTTCTTTTTCCTAGTTTGCATTTGTGTTATTCCCTGCCTCAGTGTAGCTTCATTTTTTCAGAGAAGTTCTGTGCCCAGAAGCCTGCTGTTGAGGAGGATGATGCATGGAAATTGGTGGGGTAGTTACCAAAGGACATTATTGGAGCAGTTATCAGAAAATATGTATGCAAAATGTAAGTTCTGTTGAATTGTCTAAATGGACAAGACTCTGTGCATTTTCCTGATTAGTCAATTGCTAGAGTTCTTATAAAAGCGAAGTGTTATGGCAGATTACAAGGTTTTGATGATTTACTGAAAAAAAATGAAAAAAAAAAACTTTGAAACATACACATGAAAATATGATCAATAGTGATGGATTTCTGTTCGGTTTATAGACCTGTGATGATCCAGACATCTGTGACTTTACTAAAACATTCCTGCAAGGCTTTAAGTTTGTCCTTGTGCATTAGTAACAATGTAAGATAGTACTGAGAGGGCAAAATGTTCACTGTGAGCATAAGAATCGGGCCTGCAGTTGTAATCACACTATGAAGAATGCACTGGCAAAATCATTCAGACATTTTATGAGTCCTGGAACTTGGGTTTCTCTGAAAGAAGACAACAAATGGATTTCAGATCCAGTTGGGATTGTGATTTGGTTTCTGTACCTGTCATCATAGATCTCTAATCCTGCATACAATTTCCTATGTGACTAGCATAGTGGTATTAATAATATTTCTCTTTGAAGTAGATTAAGCAAATGTTCAGCCTTGTAAACATCCGTGATAATTTCTCCTGTTGTTTACAAGGGACTCCCATTGTGGCCATTAAAGAATAACATATGGCTTACTGATATAATGTCAGCTTCTCAAAGTGTGTCATGGTGTGCCTATTGCAGCACTGACGGGCATCTGACACGCACTCTGGAGCACTGAGGGAAAGAGAAGAAATATTTCTAGATGTCAAAAACGGCTACTAGGTGAGAGAACTCACCGCCAGGAGGGGTAAAAAGTGTCCTCTGGCCTTCAGCCATTAATTTCATCCTTTGCCCCTAGGTTTTCTTTCTAAGATGCACTGACTAACATTTAGCGTCCTCTGAAAGGAATTTCTAGCTTTTAATGCTGTGTGCCGTGCTTTGCAAACCTCTACAGCATAATTCCTGCTCAGCCGTGGGCGTCTAACTTGGCCATGAGGCAAGTTAGCTTTGTGCGTCCTTCATGGAGTTTACTACAGCCTTTAAAATAATAGTGCTGGCAAAATTTCCAAAATGTGGCATTTGTAGTTTTCTCCAAGGGCTCTGACAGGGAAGGTCTGGCAGATTTCACTGCGGTCTTTTAAAGCACTATGTTCTTGCATCCAGCTGGTTTCTTGCCTTAATCTGCCTGTGAAGATTATATACTATGTACTGCTGACTGAACACGGAAGGGTGACACAATTTGAACTCAGCATTACTAAATTCATCAGTGCTTGCTTAAGTGAGTTTTAAGCTTCTTGTTGGGCTGTTCTGGATATGGGTACAAGTTTGTTACTATTGGAATAGTTGCTGTTTCCAAATTCTGGGCATAGTTTTCCTTTTGCTTGCACAAAGGAGGGTCTCGCTGGTGAAGCTAGGGAAGTCGTTGCAGTCTATGACTAGTCTGAGATGGGAATCAGTTTAGAATACTGGAATCTGGGTACTGGCATAGATAGTGGAAAAGTGGAAAGGGCTTTAATTACTATGCTGTAAAGATCTTCTTTCATCTTCTTTCTTTCTTTTCACCCATCCTAATTAAAGAAAAAAAAGGAGGAAGATTGTCCATGGCTAAACTGAGATCGAAGCCGCTCTTCAATCTCGTTTGGGTTGTCCATGCTCATTCATGCCATGATGTTCGTGTAGATGTGTATGGCTTCATGGGTGTGAACAGGGTCTTCAGCTACACAGCAGAGGTCCAACATCACATGGGGAAAGAAGCTTTGAGACCAGAATACTTACACATGAAAATAAAGGACAAATTGCATTCAAGTGAGCAGCTTTCAGCCGCTGGTTTGTTACAGGCTTTAGCACAGGAGCATGGCATGCTTGTGGCAGAATGGCTCTCTTTTTGCATCAGAAGGCGCCACATCACATAAGGTGCTTCACAGCCCAGCTGTGTGGGGGTAGACCTGCTTAGCCTTTGGGCTCAGTGTTCAGTGAAATCTGCCTTAAGTCAATTCAGATGTTTCCCTGACAGTAAGTTTCCAATTGGGAAGTCAAATTAGGCTGGTTTTCTGAAATCTTCCGAATAATCAGATCAGCACACGGGACTCAGGATGGCACAAGGGCATTGCCTTGACTCTGACCCAGTGGTGGGCTGCACAACACGCAAATAGCATGTTTTCCAGCAGCGGGGGCCTTTGCAGAACCAAATGAAACTTTCCTCGTTGCAGAGCACTGCTGTGTGCTTTTCTTGGGGCTGGTCTGTTAAATCTGGCACACTGAGCTTAGCTGGAGCTTGAAAGGGTGGGGTGGCAATTATCCATCTCTTCTCTATTTCTTCTGTCCACAGAGAATTTATTCATGCCCATTCCTAGGGAGGTCAGCACCTCCTCATTTCACTTCACCATTTCACCTTCTCATTTTCGCTGAAGGTGCCCAGCATAAAACTGTCCATGCACACCCCTCCCTGACTCAGGTCTGCACTGCAAGGGGCATATCTGGGGCTAGTTTGCCTCGTCCTATCTTCAATGCATTAATTCCTGAAATGCTTCTGTATGTAGGGACCTGCTCCTTCTCTAGGTCAGAGTTGGGCAACTAATCATATAGGAAGTCTGTGGCAGAGATGGGATTTAAACCCACAATTCCCAAGGCCCAAATTAATCTCCTAGGCATTCCCCTCTTCACTCTTTATCAGTCCTTGCTGCTCTTTCCAAAGCTGCCAGTGGTAGCTGTGAGGGGAAGATGCTCCCTTCTGGAGAGCCCCCGCTCACAGCCACCTCATGAAGGTCCAGTTTAAAATTCTCTGTCTTGCTCATCATTTTTCACTCCTCCCAGCTTTGCAGAGCTCACGTTAGTATCACCATCTTTCATCCAACACGAATCTGTACCTCACTTGCCAGTTACAGCGTGAGTGGCTTGCACAGATTTATTCAGCAAACAACTGCTCCTTCCAATTGCTGCCTAGGCTGCATTCTAGTAGTTAACAGCTGGCTGTTTGGGTTGTGTTTTTGTTAAGTGGAAGTCCTATTTATAGGCAGCAGAACACATGCACGTCCTTGTCTGCGCTGCTGCAGATCCTGGTTAATCTCTTGTGGTACAAAAAGGACAGCCTATCAGCTAGCTCACTGGCTCTTAAAACCAGCGTGGGAGAGCCGTGGAGGGTTTCTTCTCTCCATCGCTATCTCGAAACTTTGGAGCTGAGCGATAGCGCAGAGACAGGCTGCTCGTCTAAAAGCTGGGGGCAAAGGTTTCCCTTGTAGCTGCTCTCTTCCAGGGCACGGAGGAAGCCACCCTGGCTGGGGGTGATGCTCTGACATGAAATGTCAGAAATTAAATGACCACAGGACAAAGTGTCTTTTATGACGCTAAACAGCAGGTTTTTTTTTTTTTTCCTTACCTGCTCTGGTGCTTCTGCTAGTTTAGGGATTAGGAGGGGTTTTGGTAGAGAGAAGTAGGAAACCCGCCCTCTTCTAACTTGTTTCTTCCAAGTTTCGCATAGCTCTGGGCTGCCTTTTTCTCCTTTTGTTCAAAAAGAAAATTCCTCTCTCTCTCTGCTCTGTTGCCAACTTGTGCTGCTGTTTGTTTCACATGTAGGAAAAGTCACCTCCAATTGGCCCTGGACCCAGGAGCATCCCTGCATTTACAGTTGCACTGTATTCCATTATTCAGCACTTTCCATGACCCTGGTCACAACATTTCCAAGGACAGTTGCAGCATTTTAGAAATTCCAGACAGGAAGCAAATTTAGCGACCATACAGACATCTTATTGACTGCCAAGGCTCTGGCCTTTGTCAATCTGTTTCTAGGCTGTAGAGAAGGGATGCTCCGGGCTCGTGGCTGCTTTCCCACCTACACACCAGAACTGTCTACCCATGGGAACCAAATGTGGTGTATGGAAGGGTTAGAATGTGCCTGGTTCTTACGCCTTCATGACGGGGACACGAGCATAGATCTGGCAGCTGAGCATCACCCCCGCCTTCTGCGCTAGCCGTGCAGCTGCAGAGACCGCACCTGAAGCAGCTACAATACAGGCTGGACGTTGGCATTTAGTGGGCTTGGCTTATGTCCTTTGTCAGCTCTACCCGATGAGCATTCCCCAAGTTGGGGGCACTGTGTAGCTGCAGGACGCACAGGAACAGGGAACTGGGCAGCCTGGGGCCGTTCCTGGAGTGCAGCCCTGAAGCATCTGCTGGTGCTGGCGGCAGAACATCAGGGCTCTTTCTTTAGCTCAAGGAGTAGAATTTGTATTTGTGGACCTGAAAGAGCGGGGTTATGATTGTTTGTGTGTATTCAGCTGTAAGTGCATGAGAGAGATTCCTGTAGTCAGAGAGATCTGCTTTTGTTTGTGAACAGGGTACAAATTAGCTGGGTAATTAGTAAATGTGCAAATGTAGTTTGCTTGCCCAATTCAAAATGATTTCATCTACAAACACTTAAGATGACAAAAAAAGTTGGCAGTGTTTCACTGTCTGCTTTAGAAAATGTGACTCATTACTTCATGGGTTGTCAGGGGTATTTCTCAGGGCATTTTTCTGATCTCCCAGCTGAGCTGTGTATGTGGGGAGCATGTGTGTGTGAAGCCTCCATTCCAGTATGTTGTCCAGGAACTGCTTTGCCTTCGGGAAGAGTAGCTATCTTGTCCCAGAAGACGGCTTCCACTCCAAATTTGCAGAAATTGTAAATGAATTGTTTCAATCAATTATCTGTTTACACCTCTCAAAGCAGTGTGCACTAGTGTAAGTATTATATAAATCTGTCTGCATTTCATATTCAGACATACGGGCATAAATATTCATGTACTAATTCAAATAAAAATGAATAATTAAAATCCATGACATCACCAGGATCCGCTTACAGAATCATAGTACAACATGCACTGAGCATCATCTCTGAAGATCACATTAATGTACTGGGGCTGCATTCTGCACTGACTGATGATCTACTGCTAGCAAAGCATGCAAAACAGCATAGGCTTAATGCTTTCTGTAAGGCACTGTGCCAGCTTGGTATAGATGATGGGGAAAGAGCTGAGCAGATACTTGACATCTGTAAATGCTCCTCATTCTGTCACCAGGGCAGCTGAGAAAAAAAGACTCAGTTAAACTCTGAATGTTTTTTAAAAAAGAAGTCCAAAGACTGACTCTTGCTACTTGCCCACACTGTGAAGCATATACCTCTCTAGATACAACTTCTAGATAGTCCAGGGACTTCTGAGGGCCTGGAATGTCATAGAATCCTTAAGGATGGAAGGGACCTTTAGAGATGATCTAGTCCAACCCCCCTGCACATGCAGGGTCACCTACAGCATGTGGCTCAGGACTGCGGCCAAGCGGGTTTGGAAGATCTCCAGAGA